>CM051236.1:2899145-3149145 GCA_027917425.1 Gastrophryne carolinensis | reverse complement strand
GCAGATTGCGCAAACCGCGCTCAGTTTGTCATCCGCGCAAACGTTAAAAAATCTCCACACCACAGAAGTACGAGGCCTCGATGGGGGAGCTTCGCGCGACTGCCTGCTGCCGGGAAGAGCTTCGGCCCTGCTGGCTGTGGCCTGCCTTCTCTGTCTGGACTGTCCTCTGCCTCTGGACTGTCCTCTGCCTCTTGCTGCCTTATTCGGTGATGCGCAGACCGCATCTCCACTGCTTTCCCCGCTGGACATCACCCCTGTCCAAGTGGGGTCGGTCATTTCGTCGTCCACCACCTCCTCTTCCACTTCCTCTCTCTGCTCCTCCTCCTGCCCACTGGACATTCCAACAGCCTCCCTTGATGGCAACTGCGTCTCATCATCATCATCGCTCATGATAGCAGATGCTGGTTCCGGGTCCACATCACTAGCAGATGGCGGATACTCAAGTGTTTGGGCATCACTACAAACAAATGCGTCTGCTAGCTCCTGGGATTCTTGCAGCACATCTGGAAAAGGACCCGAAAAGAGGTCCTGGGAGGGGTCAAGGTTGGGCTGACTCTGTTGGCCAGGTTGGGAGGAAGGAGGGTCAGAGTGAGACTGTGTGGATGACTGGGTGGTGGACAAGTGACTGGAAGCGTTATCGGCCATCCATTGCACCACCTGTTCACGCTGCTCAGGCCTTAACAGAGGTGTACCCCGCCCCCCGCATAACTGTCCCATAAAGGCAGGGAAGCTGGATGAGCGTAATGCTGGCTGCCCCTCACCAGCACGCATTGTATCCCCACTGGCTTCAACGCGGTTTGTGCCCCCACCAGCATTTCCGCGCCCCCGTCCTCGTCCACGTCCCTTTGCGCTAGCCCTCCGCATTTCAGACGTTTTACTTTTTTGGCCACGCGTTATGCCAAATATAAAAATATTTTTAAGAAGAACACCTGGCTATACAGCCGTATACTGCCAGAAGGTGAAATGGTGCCTATACGCACCGTGTATAAAACAGTGTTTTGTTGGCACAGAGGACACAAAACAGTAGTGCCAAATATAAATATATTTTTAAGAACACCTGGCTATACAGCCGTATACTGCCAGAAGGTGAAATGGTGCCTATATACGCACCGGGTATATAACAAGGTTTTGTTGGTAAAGAGGACACAAAACAGTAGTGCCAAATATAAAAAATATTTTTAAGAAAAACACCTGGCTATACAGCCGTATACTGCCAGAAGGTGAAATGGTGCCTATACGCACCGTGTATAAAACAGTGTTTTGTTGGCACAGAGGACACAAAACAGTAGTGCAAAATATAGTTTTGTATATAGGTGCTAATACACCACTGAAGTCTTTCTGTCCCTATTCCAGCATCAGCAGCTACCCCTCACTAAAGCAGCCGTTTTGAGCAGAGTGTATATAGCTTTGTATATAGGTGGTAATACACCACTGAAGTCTTTCTGTCCCTATTCCAGCAGCAGCAGCTACCCCTCACTAAAGCAGCCGTAGCTGCAGCACTAATAAAGGTCTCAGCTCTTGGGCCTCCACACAATGTTTGAGAGGTCTCAGCTCTTGGGCTTCCACACAATTTTTAAAAGGTCTCAGCTCTTGGGCCTCCACACAATGTTTGAGAGGTCTCAGCTCTATGGCCTCCACACAATTTTTAAAAGGTCTCAGCTCTTGGGCCTCCACACAATGTTTGAGAGGTCTCAGCTCTAGGGCCTCCACACAATTTTTAAAAGGTCTCAGCTCTTGGGCCTCCACACAATTTTTAAAAGGTCTCAGCTCTTGTGCCTCCACACAATGTTTGAGAGGTCTCAGCTCTTGGGCCTCCACACAATTTTTAAAAGGTCTCAGCTCTTGGGCCTCCACACAATTTTTAAAAGGTCTCAGCTCTTGGGCCTCCACACAATGTTTGAGAGGTCTCAGCTCTTGGGCCTCCACACAATGTTTGAGAGGTCTCAGCTCTTGGGCCTCCACACAATTTTTAAAAGGTCTCAGCTCTTGGGCCTCCACACAATGTTTGAGAGGTCTCAGCTCTAGGGCCTCCACACAATTTTTAAAAGGTCTCAGCTCTTGGGCCTCCACACGATGTTTGAGAGGTCTCAGCTCTTGGGCCTCCACACAATGTTTGAGAGGTCTCAGCTCTTGGGCCTCCACACAATTTTTAAAAGGTCTCAGCTCTAGGGCCTCCACACAATGTTTGAGAGGTCTCAGCTCTAGGGCCTCCACACAATTTTTAAAAGGTCTCAGCTCTTGGGCCTCCACACAATGTTTGAGAGGTCTCAGCTCTTGGGCCTCCACACAATTTTTAAAAGGTCTCAGCTCTTGGGCCTCCACACAATGTTTGAGAGGTCTCAGCTCTAGGGCCTCCACACAATTTTTAAAAGGTCTCAGCTCTTGGGCCTCCACACAATGTTTGAGAGGTCTCAGCTCTTGGGCCTCCACACAATTTTTAAAAGGTCTCAGCTCTTGGGCCTCCACACAATGTTTGAGAGGTCTCAGCTCTAGGGCCTCCACACAATTTTTAAAAGGTCTCAGCTCTTGGGCCTCCACACAATGTTTGAGAGGTCTCAGCTCTAGGGCCTCCACACAATTTTTAAAAGGTCTCAGCTCTTGGGCCTCCACACAATTTTTAAAAGGTCTCAGCTCTTGGGCCTCCACACAATGTTTGAAAGGTCTCAGCTCTTGGGCCTCCACACAATGTTTGAGAGGTCTCAGCTCTTGGGCCTCCACACAATTTTTAAAAGGTCTCAGCTCTTGGGCCTCCACACAATGTTTGAGAGGTCTCAGCTCTAGGGCCTCCACACAATTTTTAAAAGGTCTCAGCTCTTGGGCCTCCACACAATGTTTGAGAGGTCTCAGCTCTAGGGTCTCCGCACAATTTTTAAAAGGTCTCAGCTCTTGGGCCTCCACACAATTTTTAAAAGGTCTCAGCTCTTGTGCCTCCACACAATGTTTGAGAGGTCTCAGCTCTTGGGCCTCCACACAATTTTTAAAAGGTCTCAGCTCTAGGGCCTCCACACAATGTTTAAAAGGTCTCAGCTCTTGGGCCTCCACACAATGTTTGAGAGGTCTCAGCTCTTGGGCCTCCACACAATGTTTGAGAGGTCTCAGCTCTTGGGCCTCCACACAATTTTTAAAAGGTCTCAGCTCTTGGGCCTCCACACAATGTTTGAGAGGTCTCAGCTCTAGGGCCTCCACACAATTTTTAAAAGGTCTCAGCTCTTGGGCCTCCACACAATGTTTGAGAGGTCTCAGCTCTTGGGCCTCCACACAATGTTTGAGAGGTCTCAGCTCTTGGGCCTCCACACAATTTTTAAAAGGTCTCAGCTCTTGGGCCTCCACACAATTTTTAAAAGGTCTCAGCTCTTGGGCCTCCACACAATGTTTGAGAGGTCTCAGCTCTTGGGCCTCCACACAATGTTTGAGAGGTCTCAGCTCTTGGGCCTCCACACAATTTTTAAAAGGTCTCAGCTCTTGGGCCTCCACACAATTTTTAAAAGGTCTCAGCTCTTGTGCCTCCACACAATGTTTGAGAGGTCTCAGCTCTTGGGCCTCCACACAATGTTTGAGAGGTCTCAGCTCTTGGGCCTCCACACAATTTTTAAAAGGTCTCAGCTCTTGGGCCTCCACACAATGTTTGAGAGGTCTCAGCTCTTGGGCCTCCACACAATGTTTGAGAGGTCTCAGCTCTTGGGCCTCCACACAATTTTTAAAAGGTCTCAGCTCTTGGGCCTCCACACAATTTTTAAAAGGTCTCAGCTCTTGGGCCTCCACACAATGTTTGAGAGGTCTCAGCTCTTGGGCCTCCACACAATGTTTGAGAGGTCTCAGCTCTTGGGCCTCCACACAATTTTTAAAAGGTCTCAGCTCTTGGGCCTCCACACAATTTTTAAAAGGTCTCAGCTCTTGTGCCTCCACACAATGTTTGAGAGGTCTCAGCTCTTGGGCCTCCACACAATGTTTGAGAGGTCTCAGCTCTTGGGCCTCCACACAATTTTTAAAAGGTCTCAGCTCTTGGGCCTCCACACAATGTTTGAGAGGTCTCAGCTCTTGGGCCTCCACACAATTTTTAAAAGGTCTCAGCTCTTGGGCCTCCACACAATTTTTAAAAGGTCTCAGCTCTTGGGCCTCCACACAATTTTTAAGAGGTCTCAGCTCTAAGCTTCCCTTACTGCTGGGGTGACACACTGTAACAAACCTCCTCCTGTAAGCTTCCCTGACTGCTGGGGTGACACACTGTAACAAACCTCCTCCTTTAAGCTTCCCTTACTGCTGGGGTGACACAATGACACAAGAGGACATGTCTGACCACATCTCACACACACACACACACACACACAATGACAATTAGGGGTGGGGTCTATTTATTTTCCCCCTTGCCTATGCCATCTGTGGTTGTCATAGGCAACGTGATTTTAAGGGGTGCAGAATTTTGTTCTTCTTTTTTGTACAGTTTGGCTTGGGGTCCATGGCAATGTAGAGGAAAGAAGGTTTCCTTGTCTTGTCTCACTTTACGTAGAAGTAATATTGTGTTTGGAGTGTATTGTTGAGAGGCTGTGATAGTGGCGTAATAGTGCGACTTGGGCGCGTTATATGCACCCAGACATGCTTCCCCTGCTGTCCCAGTTGCATTCCAGCAGTGTTGGCATCATTTTCTGATGTTTCAGGGTGGACTTGGTGACCTCCAAGTGGTCGAATTGAGATTTCCAAGTGTCGAGCATTTTTTTCCCATAGACTATAATGGGATTCGATATTCAGTCGAGTAGTCGAGTAACGCGGTCTATTCGAATCGAAATTCAAAATTTCGAATATTTCACTACTCGCTCATCTCTATTGGAGACCTTATGTCATGATTAAGGACCCCAGAGTCTGAAACGTGTAGACAGAGGATCCTCCAGCCCATTTTTTGGGGGGGATTGCCTGTACTTTGATTGAATTTTAACAATGGGTCAATAAAGATTGGAATTTTATTGATACTGATACAATTTAAGATTGTCGGCCTTACGCCATTGGCTCAGTCTATCCACCTCAGCCCAATACTCATCGTTGTTGTTAATTAACCCAAAGAGTCTGGTGTCATCTGCAGATTAGTTATTTCTAATTAGCGATTTGATTCTCTCTTTTTTTGACCTAAACATGTTCGGTGTCTGTAATCTGTCGCTGTCGTTATTTATTAATCTTGTTGTTATGTTCAAGTTGAGGCCTTTCTAGTGGTTTATTTTTCATGGGAATATTATTGTATCTACACTACAGACAAAGCCGGTGCCAGCACAGGGCAAACCTGGGCAATTGCCAGGGCACATAAAGTGCCCACTAAGGCTCACACTATATTATTAAAATATTTTTACAGTGGACCAATCCACTGAATCGGGTGAAAACCAGCTCATGGCTGGCCTCAGCAACAGGAGATGATCGGCAACCATAGAGAAGGTGACATGGAATGGAGGAGGGCTATTGATGGAAGCACAGAAGGTGGCGCGAACCAGGTGAAAACTGGAAAGTACTGGAGGGCGATCAGCAGCAGGAGATGACCCATTTGTGGCAGCAAAAGGTGACATCATGTGACTCACTACTTTGGGGCCCACTAAGACTCTCTTGCCCAAGGGCCCCCACAAAACCGGAGCCAGCCCTGACTCCAGGTCCCAATCCCCAATTTAGGACCGGCCTTAGATTAAAAGGCGCCCTGTGCAAGAATGAAAGATGGCACTCCCCTCCCTCCGCCTGGACCCGGTCTTCGGTGTGTGTGGTCCTCCATGTCAAACGAGTCGGGTTGTTGCTGAAATGGAGGTATCCCCCCCATGGCCATTTCATCAATAGTGAGTAAAAAAGTTTTAACAGCCACACACGGCATCGCACAGGCACCAGGGGCACCCAAATATAGCAGACAAGAACAGGCCGGGGGGGGGGGGGGGGGGTGAAAAAATCTAAAAAGTAAACTTACTTTAAAAAAGTCAACCTTGTGTGACCGGACACATCGCACACTGACTGGCAATATTCCTTGGGTTTGAAACGTACCTCCACCAGTGATCCAGACCACATCAACCCCCTGCCCCGGCCCTGCCACCATTTTATACATCTCTTTATCTAGTTAGCTTTTGCAGCTGCTGCTTGGCATTTGTTGCTGCTTATTTATTGTTGTTAGGACTCCCAACTCCTCCCATCTCTTCTCAGTTAATGTATAGTGCTAGCACAGATTACAGCTACATGCACAACTTTAAAGATACCAATTAGTCCACTCCTATGGAGCTCAGATCTGGGTGGCCTAAGGTACGAGACAACCCACTTACTTTCCATCCGCTCCCGCGCAGCGCATCTCCCACCCACAGTGCCCATAAGAAAAGCCAGAATGGCTGGTGACCGTGGTCTCAGTCCCTGTCCGGGCAAACACAATAAACAGCTGCACATTCACCTATAGTATCGCAGAACTGAATCAGTTTGAAATGAATACCTGCATCAGGGATTTCCTCTCCACCATCCCCGCAACCCGGGGCCCAGCGTCCCTTTCCTTGCATCGGCCACAATCCCTGGCCACGTCTACTCCACTCACTATAATGTAGCGGGTGTGGCCAGTCATCTTGACTGATGACAGGAAGAAGTGAGGTGGCAGCAAAGTGAACAAAGCCCGTGGTCCACCGGGAGTTTGATGTGGTCTGGATCGCATCGGCTACAATCCCTGGCCCCATCTACTCCACTCACTACAATGGAGCGGTTGTGGTGTGGCCAGTCATCATGATGACTGATGCCAGGAAGAAGTGAGGTGGCAGCAAAGTGAACAAAGCCCGTGGTGCACGGGAGTTTGACGTGGTCTGGATCGCGTCGGCTACAATCCCTGGCCCCATCTACTCCACTCACTACAATGGAGCGGTTGTGGTGTGGTCAGTCATCATGACTGATGCCAGGAAGAAGTGAGGTGGCAGCAAAGTGAACAAAGCCCGTGGTCCACCGGAAGTTTGACGTGGTCTGGATCGCGTCGGCTACAATCCCTGGCCCCATCTACTCCACTCACTACAATGGAGCGGTTGTGGTGTGGCCAGTCATCATGACTGATGCCAGAAAGAAGTTAGGTGGCAGCAAAGTGAACAAAGCCCGTGGTCCACCGGGAGTTTGACATGGTCTGGATCGCTGGTGGAGGTATGTTTCAAACCCAAAGAATATCGCCAGTCAGCTGCAAAGGTCTATGGGTATGTACTGTTTGTTGTGTTTGTCGATAGAGTCCCGTTAAAGTGGACCAAAACCCACGGCCCGATGGCCCTGGAATCTATAAGACTCCAGGGCCGCCTGTTTCCCTTCCCCCCAGCAAAACCACCCAGGTCAGCCAGTATATCCACCTTCTCCCTTGGTGCAACAGCCCATTCAAGAGCAGCAGCTGCTCCCCGCTATCCCTTTAGCAGGACGCAAACCCACGCCAGGCATTTGTGAATGGACGACGCAAGCACACTCCCTGTTAGAGGGTAGCATGGGATGCGGCGGCCGCACAAATGCCTCTCCCGGGCATGGTATAGCGTAGTTCATTCACGGCGTCCACGACTCACACATGCTTTGTTGGATTGGGGATCAGGAAGGTTTTACTGGGGATTCAGGGGGGTTTCACTCACTGGGGCGTCACAATCACCATCCCAGGTTTTGGTCCTTGGATTTGAGGTGTCCTGCTGTGCTAAACCCTCCAGATCACCCAAAAAACTCAACTTTTCATGTTCCTATGCCACATGCGCCGCTCTGCAGCCAATCAGCACGCTTCGCTCCATTCGGCCCCTTGGCTAAGAATCTGATAAGGGCCGAATAAAGCAGAGAGTGTCAACGTAGGCATCCCTGCCGGCCTCTAGAACTATGTGTAGATTGTCTCCTCTGAATATGTGGCTATTCCTGATGACATGGGTAGCTTTTAAAGCAGACCTCCAGTCAAAAAATAAGTTTAGTAAATTGCTCCCCTAAATCTGAGAGGCCTCAGCTCCATTCCGATGTTGTGGGATAACAGGGAGATTCTATCCTATTGAAGTGCATGGGGCGGCCATCTTGGCACAATTATGACAGGTCTGCTTGCGAGAAACCTAGTCCTACAGTCCAAACGACCATAAATCTCCTTGAAATAATGATTCATCTCTTGCCTGAAGTAAAATGCCATCAGATGTAATGACTCAGCATGGC
The DNA here is from genome assembly GCA_027917425.1 of Gastrophryne carolinensis. NCBI lineage: Eukaryota > Metazoa > Chordata > Amphibia > Anura > Microhylidae > Gastrophryne > Gastrophryne carolinensis. The sequence goes on along the minus strand of CM051236.1, from coordinate 3,141,012 downwards.
TCAGAAAGCTCTTAAAACATTGTAACAACATTGTAAACAACTGTGCAACAGCAATGCCCTTTGACTTACATTGACCGATACATAGTTAGATTTACCCCCTGCAGCAGCTGGATCAGTGTGTGAGTGTGTCTAACATGACAGACATGCTGATCTCTTTTCTGAGGTAACTCTCTCTCAGTTTGCTTATAGGAAAATCTCAAGCTCCAGCCTGCTCTATGTGGAGAGACAATATCACACAGGCATACTGCAGCCATGCTGATCTTCAGAGAAGCCAGTATTTTCTACTTCTAACACACTGTGTGGAGACACATAATATCTCTCTCTGGCTGGTTGGGGTGATCATAAGGAAGCTCCCAGCTCAGCTGCAGTGTGTCTGTGTGCTAGCAAAGGCTCCCCCCCAACCCCCCACTCATGTGTAATCAGGTCTCTCAGGTGTGACCTAAGATGGCGGCTCCAATGTTAATCCAGGAGCAGAGCTATTCCACAGCATCTGCATGGGGTTAAGGCTTCCCAAGCATCATATGCCACTAATCATCAAAGGAGGGGCTTTAGTGGAAATTACTGAACGTTATTTTCTTGACTGGAGGTCCGCTCTAAGAGTGCCGTGCCGGAGAGCCGACCGCCGATGTTGGCACTCCCCCATCCCCCAACCCACATGGTAATAACCTGATATCGTGTGTGGGGCGATGCCCCTCGTGTCCAGTCGCGACTCTACTTGGAGTATTGCTCCTCAGTCTTACGCCACTTTGCAAAGCAAAACTGGAGCAGAGGTCGGGCAATCATCGGATGCTGCACAGAAAATAGCGCGTTGGCAGGGTTCAGGGTTCTCCAAATATTAGGGTCTATTCTGCATGGTCTCAAGTGTGAGAACCCCTTTCTCTCCCGTCTCCCCCTTTCTGCCTATTTAGCGATTTTTTTTTTTTTCCGAGAATTTTTCATTTTTTTTGAATGGGAGCGTTTGGGTAAGAATGGATTATTTTGTGTTCCGGCATTTCAGAGGCAGTGGCACCTAATGCACTGAAATTCAGGCTGGGAGGTTTTTACCTTGTGCTGCCGCCTCTCTTCCTCCTGTGGTGCAATGTAATAAGCAAGGGGTTCCTAGTCAGTGGAAATTGTTCCACTGGTGGTATGGAAGATCCGGTTTGATAATACGAAATATGGGAACAGACTTACCTGTACCCCAACCTGATCTACTGACAATAAGAACAGGTAAAGGTTGGAAACCCTGATCTAGGTCAATGTACAAAGACAGGAGAGAACAGCCACACCATACCCGCCAAGGACAAGAAATTATGCAGTGATGCTCTTACCTGGAGCACGTCATCCCTGATGGTAAGGAGGGAGCTGGACGAGGCTTCCAGGTGCTGCCACAGGGGCTATATATACCCTGCAGTGTGCCAGCCATTGCTATGCCAGCCCCCCGGGGAGGGTCCAACTTCCTCGAGGCCTAGATCGCTCTGCCCGGAGATCTCATTATTTCTGTGTACAGCGCCGAGCCCAGCGGAGAGGCTTCCTCTCCAGATAGCTTCTTGTTTACCCTAAATTATGGCCATAAAATCTCCTGCAAATTGGAAGAATAAAAGTATTGACCACCCATATAACAAAACTTCTGATCGGTCCGACTCGTTCAGCAGTTGGAAATTAATCTGTGTCGCGTTCATGTCTCTGCCATCAGTCACAGGAGCGCTACCAGGCTCCATCTATTCATTGCAATGGAGGGGGGTTTGCTGAGTCCGGACACATACCCTCCATTATAGGGAATAGAGAGGGAGCAGTAGTGCTTCTTTGACTGATTGTAGAAGCGCCGCCAACTGTTGTTCGGTTGTGACCCAGCGATCATTTGAGTTGCTGAACGCTGGAGCCTGGCCGATCATCTGCAGGCAACAAAAGCTGAGTACCCTTTGTTTTGTTACATGGGTGGCCAATCACTTTAAAGAGCACCTGTAATGAGAGGAATACAGTGTTCTATGGAGCAAACAAGAAAGCAGTATCCGCACTCGGGTGTATATAAACAATTAGAGTGCTCGGCCAGGGGTAATCCCAAATCCCATATATGCTGGAAACAGAAAATTGTAGGTCCGCACTCCTTAAAACGTGAATGAAAAATCTTTAAAATCATCTTCATCCAATATACAATCAGCAGCGCATAATATCCAAATAGAGACCCAGACTGACAGAAATCGTAAAATCCTCTGCTCGTTCGGGTAACGGTCAGCCCTTAGTCTAGTCACCAAGTATGTTTATAATGTAACACAGCAGAGAACAGCCATTGTTACATTCTAACATCAGCCACGTACCAAAGTCTTTATAATGTAATACAGCAAGGGAGCAGCCATTATTACATTCTAACATCATGTGCTGGGTGTGTATAATGTAACACAGCAGAGATCTGCCATTATTGCATTCTAGCAACAGTCATGTGTCGGGTGTTTCGTACATAAAGGCCCATTGTTTACACGTTTAACCCTTGATAGTTATTGAAAAGTTAACTGCAAGGTGCGGTTAATTGTATCTTCTCATAAATCTCATAAAACGCACTTTTCAGTTTGTGGCGTCTCCTGGGTAGGAATGGGTGTCTACCGATATATATTTGTGGTACCATTGTAAACAGGAGAAATTGGGCTTTTACGAGCAATATGATTTTCTTGAATAACTTACATCTTCTTTTTAAAAAAAAATGGCACAATTTTTTTATTTTTTAAAATTTTTCCCACTAATTCCATCCACAATATTGAGAAAGCCCTGAAAAAATTACAAATCAGACATTTTACGCTAAGGGCCAAACTGTGCTGCAAAAAAAAATCTAATTTTCTTGGAAATACCTTTCTGAAATAACATTCTGGCAAAAATCACAATGCTTAAAAACTGCTTGGCAATAAAAGGTGACAACATCTCTGGCAGACCAGGTGCAATAACAAGCAAACCACAAACAGGGAATTTCCTAGGCACCTTAAAAGGCAAAAAAGTCTATATACAAAACATTATTATTGGGTCAAAAAGTCTATATTTTTATTATTTTGTTATTATAATTCCATAACAAAATAACAGTATATGCACAAGAAAGACAACTTCGTAATAGCTTATGCCCGATAAACATAGGACCCAACTTCTTGGGAAGGTGAAGCCTTAGATGAGTGGTAGAGAGAAGGACTTGATCTCCTACAGTGAAATTGGAAGCTGAAGACCGATGGGCGTCTGCTGTCTGCTTGTTACATTATTGGGCAACTTGTAGGATTGTTCGGAGCACCTGATGAATGGCAGTTGGATAAGCTCCTAAATCCGCAGCTGCCAGTACATTCACTGGGATGTAGGTATCAGGAAAGGTCTTGGCATCAAATCCATAATTCAAACAGAGTGAGGTGGGTCATGGAATGGACTGAGTTATTATAAGCCAGTTAGGCTAATGTGTAACTGTGTTCAATTGTCCTGTAGGGCCGATGAATAACATTGTATGTACTGCTCCAGTGATTGATTCACCTGTTCAGTTTGCCCATTGGTCTGAGGATGATAGGCTGATGAGTGGGCCAAAGTGATTTGTAAACTCAACTCAACTCAACTACAAAGCCCAGTCCACAACCGGGTGGGAAATTGGGAAATCCTAGACGGCAGGCTGTGTAAACGGACAATTTATTTCACAAAAACTTGTGCTAATTTCGAGGCAGAAGGAAGACTGGGGAGACCTATGAAATGGGCGTACTCGGTTAGGTAGTCCACAACCACCAACATAGTGTTGTGATTGTCCGAAGGTGGAAGTTTCACAATAAAGTCCATAGAAATCTGTTCCCAAGGGTGTTCTGGTAGCAGGAGAGGCATGAGAAGGCCTGCAGGTTTGGTGGTTATGTGTTCCGGGCACACGTCCCACAAGAAGGAACGTACGATATACAGTCTGCTCATAAAGTGGGCCACCAGAAATGACGTTGGATCACATGTAGAGTCTTTTTGAGCTCAAAATGGCCAGCCAAGGGATGATCATGGAAGTCGGCCAGAACCCTGGAACGTAAAGATTCGGGAACAAAAATTTTCTCTTGATGAACAAGAATCCCATCTACTAGTAATAGTTCAGATTCAGGTTCTCTGTGATAGAATCGGATGCTCGTTAAATCTCAGTGATGAGTTCAGACTCAACTAACAAGAAATGGTTAGATTGCAAGATCGTGGGTTCTGCTGGCTCTGGACCTTGGTCAGATGGATCAAGACGAGAGAGTGCGTCTGGTTTGGTAATCTTGTTTCCTAGACAGGAAGAAATATGAAAGGAGAACCTGGAAAAGAATAGTGACCAGGGTGACTAATACAGGGTGGGTGGGTCCTCTTCATAAGGAAGGAGGCATTGGAGGAAAGGGTGGGTGAGTGTCCTTCGCATAAGGAAGGAGGAGTTGGAGGACAGGATGGGCTGGTCCTCTTCATAAGGAAGGGGGCATTGGAGGACAGGGTGGGTGGGTCCTCTCCACAGGGAGGAGGAGTTAAGAGGATGGAGGGTGGGTCCTCTCCATAAATAAGAAGGCATTGGAGGACAGGGTGGGTGAGTGTCCTCTGCATAAGGAAGGATGCATTGGAGGACAGGGTGGGTCCTCTCCATAAGGAAGGAGGTGTTGGAAGACAGGGTGGGTGGGTCTCTCCATAATGAAGGAGAAGTTAAGAGGACAGGGTGGGTGGGGCCTGTCTATAAGGAAGAAGGAATTGGAGGAAAGGGTGGATGGGTCCTCTTCATAAGGAAGGAGGAGTTGAAGGACAGGGTTGGTGGGTCCTCTCCATATGGAAGGAGGAGTGGAAGAACAGGGTTGGTGGGTCCTCTCCATAAGGAAGGAGGCATTGGAGGACAGGGTGGGTGGGTCCTCTCCATAAGGAACGAATACGAATACTTTATTGACGGCAAGTACAGGATACATACAAGGAATGCTTCTTGGAAGGGAGGTACCCCGTTAGAGCTATAACATTAAATATAAAATAGAACATTTTAACATATTATACATATAATATTATACTATTATACATTTATACATTAACATTTTAACATATTTACATATGTATCGGTGGTAAATCAGTCACATGGTAAGGACAGGGAGTTCATGGCAGATTATTTAGTGGTGGTTATTTATTGCCTTAATGGCTAGTGGATAAAAACTATTTTTGTACCTGGAGCCAAGTACCTCCGGCCAGAGGGCAAGAGTTTGAAAAATGAATGTCCGGGGTGTGTTGGGTCCTCAGTTATTCTTTTTGCCTTTGAGCAGATCCTTGGCGTGAATTGTTCCTACAGGGATGGTAAGGGGCATCCAATGATCCGCTCGCTGTCCTGGTGATCCTGTTCAGCCTGTTCTTGTCCTTGGCTGTGGTCCCGCAATACCAGACCGTGAAGGAGGAGGTCAGAAGTGAGCCTATGTCAGGGACTAGTCAGGGACTATTCCAACCTCGAGTGAGCTCCTGAAGATGTCAGTGAGGCCTGGGGCAATCTGTTCTGCACATACTTTAAGGCAGGTTGTTGAAATTCCATCAGATGCTTTCCTGGTGTTGAGCGTCAGTAGAATCTTCTTGACATCTGACACTTCAAGGTTCAGTGTGGGCGAGGTCACTGGGCATGATGTCCCACTTACGGGTGGGGAGGGGCTTGCAGGTCCTTCTCCAGGCTTCATTGTGTCAAATCGGCTATAGAACTGATTCAGTACCTCAGCGAGGTCCTTGCTAGGATTGATGGAAGGGGCGGAACCCTTGAAGTTAGTGATATGCTTTAGGCTAGACCAAAGTTCTCTGGAATTAGCTGAAGAAAATCTCTCCTCTAATTTGGTTGAGTAAGACCTTTTTGCCGCTTTTATCTCCTTTGTAAGTAGATTCCTCAATTTCCTATATTCATTGAGATTGCCATGTTTGTGGGCTGCCTGCTTTTTCATCCTAATGGCTTTGATTGAGCTGTTGAACCATGGTTTGTTGTGCATCTGTTTCCTATAGGTCCTTGTGGGAATCAGCATGTCCTCACAGAATTTGATGTAAAACGTGACCTTTTCGGTCCAGTCACTGACGTTTTCTGGGTTCTCAAAGACTTCCCAGTTGGTGGAATCAAGGCATTTTGATTTTGCTTCTGCTGTCCATTTCCTTGTAGTAATAAGGGAAGGCTTGCAGGATTTCAGTTGCTGTCTGTATGCTGGTACCAGGTGGATAGGGGCGTGATCAGAATGGCCGAGTGCAGCTTTGACTATGGGTTTGTAGGCTCCTTTGATTGTAGTATAGCAATGATCTAAGGAATTCACACCTCTGGTGGGACAGGTAATGTGCTGGATGAACTTCGGAAGTTCTAAATTGAGCTTGGCCTGGTTGAAGTCACCTAATATAATGATAAGGGCCTGGGGATGTTTCTTTTCGCATTCGATAATACAGTCAACCAAGCCATCTAAGGTGGATTTTACAGATCCTTGTGGAGGAATGTAGACACCGATCAAGATAAACAAGGAAAATACCCTTGGGGTGTATAAGGGTCTGCAATTGACTGCTAATAGTTCTAGGCATGTGGAGCAGCTTTGAGCCAGGATATCTATGTCTTTGTACCAGTTGGAGTTCACATAAAAGCAAATACCGCCTCCTCGTGATTTTTGCGCTAAGACACAGTTCCTGTCTGCACGGATGATGTTAAAATTCGGGAGTTCCAGGGCCACATCAGGAAATTAAGCCAAGTCTCAGTGAAGCAAAGAATTGCTGAATTTGAGAACTCCGGATTATTGTTGCACAGAATATGTAGTTCCTCTATTTTATTGGGAAGTGAACGCAGATTGGCCAGGTGTATGGAAGGAAGGGCCGAACATAGACCCCTCCTTTTTTGTCTAACCAAGACCCCTGCTCTTAACCCTCAGGACAGGAAGGAGGTGTTGGAGGACAGGTATGGGTGGGTCTCTCCATAATGAAGGAGAAGTTAAGAGGACAGGGTGGGTGGTTCCTCTGCATAAGGAAGGAGGAGTTGAAGGACAGGGTTGGTGGATCCTCTTCATAAGGAAGGAGGAGTTGAAGGACAGGGTCGGTGGGTCCTCTCCATAAGGAAGGAGGAGTTGGAGGACAGGATGGGTGGGTCCTCTCCATAGGAAGGAGGTGTTGGAGGACAGGGTCGGTGGGTCATCTCCATAAGGAGGGTTAAGAGGACAGGGTGGGTGGGTACACTTTGGAAGGAAGGAGGCGTTGGAGGACAGGGTGGGTGGGTCCTCTTTGGAAGGAAGGAGGAGTTTGAGGACAAGGCGGAAGGGTGCTCGATGATTCTTTTCTTCTGGGTTCTTACTTGGTGGCAGGGAAGAGCCACCTCTAACTCACAAAACATTGTAAGCAGTTGGCTTTGCTCGTTAGCCACTTCTTTAACAGACAAACAAAGATTTGCAGCTGCTCTTACATCCGTACCTGCTTTTGGAATATCACAATGATAACACTGCGAAAGTCCTTGTTCCTGGCCCCGTAGATTATGGGATTACACAGGGGCGGGATAAGGCAGTAGATATTGGCGAAGGTAAGTTGAACATGGAGAGGGATGTTATGTCCAAACCTGTGAGCCAAGAAAGAGAAGAGCGGCGGGAGGTAAGCTATGAGGAGGATACACAGATGAGGGCCGCACGTACCCAAAGCCTTGAGACGGGCTGCCTTAGAGGACAATTTAAAGACTGCCCTCAGTATGGCACAATAGGACAGCAAGATCCCAAATATATCTACAGGAAGGACCAACATGGCCACCATCAGACCATACACCCGATTAATGGTGGTATTTGAGCATGCGATCTTCACAACAGCCATGTGTTCACAGTAGGTGTGGCAGATGATGTTGGTTCGGCAGTAGGACAACCTGCTTGCCAGTACCGGTTCAGGAACCATGAGGACCGAAGCTCGAATGATTGCCAAGATGCCAATCTTAGTGATGGCAGAGTTAGTCAGGATGGAGTTGTACCTGAGAGGATAGCAAATGGCAATATAGCGGTCAAAGGCCATCGCCAACAGGATGGTGGTTGCCATTATAGAAGAAGCGTGAACAAAAAAGAGCTGGGCCAGGCAGGCATTAAAACCAATTTCATTAGCCTGGAACCAGAAGCCGCCGAGCATCTTGGGAGTGACCGAAGAGGATATCAAAATCTCAGCGATGGCCAACATGGAGAATAAAAGGTACATGGGCTTGTGGAAGGTTTCTCTGGGCAGAGTGATGGCCACCATGGCGCCATTTCCTAGGAGAGTTATAACATAAACGGCGGCCAGAGGGAAGGCGATCCAGAACTGAACACTTTCCATGCCCGGAATCCCGCTCAGAATGAAGAAACGCGGCTGGAAAAAAGTCTCATTGTTCTTGGATAAGGCGCCGTGCATCACTGACGAGGCGCCTTTGATTTTTGTTTCACAATTGCCATTTAAAAGGCTTAGGCTGTAAATTAGATTTTGCGGGATGGAAACTATTTCAACTTGGACTCATTCAAATAATTATTTTACGCTTCTTAGGAGAGGATCAGAATTTTTACAGAAAAAATACAAAATTGATACCAACCAGACAATAATAGTCAGTTATGCCTGTTACAGAAGAAAAACAATAATTAGTCAGAATAAGAATATGGTCACTACGTATATATAACAAAACAAGCACCACAGTTCCAAATTCAAATAATAATTTAGACAATGGACTGTTAGAATGTATATATAATATAAGGATTGTGTAATATAATATAGTGTATGGTTTACCCCACCATTCTCCCCTCCCCTGAGCATTATCCGTTAGCTCGGCCAGCTTCATGTTTGTTTTTACAACCTTTGACGTGGTTTTGAATTGTGTTTCCTGTGCATTTATGATTATTTTGCTATGGAATTATAATAAAAAAATAATAAAAATATAGGCTTTTTGATCCAATAATAATGTTTTGCATATAGAATTTTTTGCCTTTTGAGGTGCCTAGGAAATTCCCTGTTTGAGGTTAACATTTCTAAATAGGCTGGCACTGAAAGGGTTAAACAGAGGAAACGCGCAAATGGCAGCTGTGTAGATAGAAGACAGATCCTTAGGAGAACTTCCCTATCTTCCACGAATTACAAGTTGACGGGGGTGTCTGGAATGAAAACTAGTCCCTGGCTACCCCATGGCTCTTCAATCCCAGAAAGAAAGTAGTTGTAGCCAGTACCAGGGAGTACCGAGGACTATCCAACCGAACGGCTACCTCTGGCCTTTTGTTGGTCATCCCTTGACCAGTAGGTTACCATGTTAGGATATTAAAGAGATGCCATGTTTCCTGAGGAGTGCTAGGATGTTACGGTCACCTTTAGAGATGAGCGAACTGGTTCGCCCGAACCCAAGTTCGTTTCGAATTTCAGGAAAAATTCAATTCGGCACGAAACCGAATTTTTGCAGGTTCGTGCTGACCAAATTTTTCCAGAAATTCACTGGTACATCGGGCGGTGGGTAAAAAAAAAAAACTCACCACCAGGCCAGAGGGAAGGCAATCCAGAACTGGGCACTTTCCATGCCCGGAATCTCGCTCAGAATAAAGAACCGCGGCTGGAAAAAAGTCTCATTGTCCTTGAATAAGGCGCCGTGCATCACTGACGAGGCGCCTTTAATTTTTGTATCACAATTGCCATTTAAAAGGTTTAGGCTGTGATTAGATTTTGCGGGATGGAAACTATATCGACTTGGACTCATTCAAATATTTATTTTAAGCTTCTTGGGAGAGGATCAGAATTTCTACAGAGAAAATACAACATTGATACCAACCAGACAATAATAGTCAGTTATGCCTCTTACAGTAGAAAAAAAATAATTAGTCAGAATCAGAATATGGTCGCCACGTATATATAACAAAACAAGCACCACAGTTCCAAATTCAAATAATGGTGCAGACAATGGACTCACCACAAATGATCATGTCTATCTACAAAGACAGTGGCTTCAGCAGCCACTATGAAGGAAAGTACACACTGCCGCACCAAATAAAAACCTCAAAGAAGAATATCAATTCATGAATTTATAATCGTATCAGTGTCACGATAAACTCACCTGCTTCCCTGTCCCCCGGTGTTGGCAGGCAGTGCAGACTGCGGTGGTTTGAGGGCTCTCCCTCAGCCTGGCAGCCGCATCTCTGGCTCGAGCGACGCAGGGTGGGACCGCCTTCTCCTCTCGACGTCACTCCTGCAGTTCAGCCGACCGTGCTCGCGCGAGCACGGCTTTCTTATGACCTCTGCCAGCGCTGCAAGCAGCGCGCCCGCCGGAGGTTAGTTTAAAGGGCCAATAAGCCCTAAGTATACAGTTCCCTAATAAAATTATTGGTCTTGAGCCGCTCTCGGAGCTGAGAGCGGTGAGGTCCTTGCTACGTTTGCTGCTCTTCTACGCTAGGAAATGTATTCTATTAAATTGGAAACACCCTGCTAAACCATCTGTCCAGGCTTGGAAAAGATTAATCAACCAAAAACTCACCATGTACAAACTCACATACGCGGCAAGGGGGGTACCCGATAAATTTGTGAAGGTATGGGACCCCTGGTTGCAGTGCCATGATACGACATCGGAGGGAGATTAAACAAAAGATTGGGATGACGTGGGTCAGTGAGGAATGTTCCTGAAATCGCAAAGGGCGATATGAGTGAGCCCGGCTTATAGAAACCAATTGGCAGGAATACCAGGAAGTAGCCACATTTCCCTGCAGTAGACTCCAGTCCCTCCATCGTAATCTGTCTCCATGAATAGGTATAATCAAGCGCTCCCGGGTCCTGTGTGTGAGTGAGTGATTGTGTTGTGTCATTAACACCATTGTGAATAAGTGGTGCCTGCGGCACCTTAGGCTAAAACACAACTGTGATTGTCTTTTGTATGTGTTTTTTGGTTCAAGTGAATAAAAACTTCAAAAAATAAAAAAGTTATTGGGCAATCTTCCCACAGTTTAGCCAATCAGACCGGGTGCTCCTCTGACCAATCCCCTTCACCTTATCCTATATAAGCACTCCCATGTCACGTGTTCATTGCCCGTGATAGCGTGCTGCTGGGTGTGATTTTGTCTGAGATTATTGATTCCTTTCTGTTGCCGACCTTGCCGTGTTTGACCTTTCGGTGATTGCCGCCTGGACCGACCCTTTCCTGACTACGATTTCTTCTCATCCTTTGTACTGCGTACCCGGCTTGACCCCTGGCTCGATTTTGACTCTTCTTCCGTCTCTTCCTTTTGGTGCTGCGCTATATTGGACTGACTACCCGTGTATGACCCCGGCTTACCTGACATCGCCCAGTCTGGCCTTTGGTTCATCCGCCTTTCCCCCTGTAAGTCCACATCCTTTGTGCTACGAAGTCCTGGGGGCCACCGTGTCCGGTGAGCCGCGTAAAGCGTCCCGGCAAACGGGGGCTTGTGTATAGGTGAAGCTAGCAGTGGAGATTGGGGGTTGTGGACTTACCTAGAAGGCGGGTGTCCCACAGGCTTGACAATCAGTTTATTCAATTAAAAAGACAAACGACCATAAATCACACAATTACATATGAACGCATCATTTCATAAGAGGGACTGCCCATGGGCAAGTGCAAGAGTGAAATTCCAAGCATTCCTAAATTCTATCATTTCCTATATTACCAATTAATAATAAATGTATATACAAATCAAATCAAGTAAAGCTAATAAGGTGCCATGTTCCTATTAATGTGCAGAAAAATGCCAAAGTGCAAACTGTGCCAAAAAGGCTAAAAAAGACAAGGAAAGAGTTCACCTAAGTGATGCCCGAAGGATGGTAGACCCGCTACTCCACCATTAGGAGAAAAAGATCCCACGCATTCCGTGGCCCCAGATGGCGGGCCACTTCCTCAGGGTGCTCACGTATATATAGATAGATATTAGCTACGTAAATCCATACACACATACAGATGCAGCCAGTGGCCAACTGGGGCCAAAAAATAAGTCCTGGATTTTACCAGCAGTTAGTGGCCAACTGGGGCCAAAAAAATCCCCTCTAGGTTGGCCCAGGACATTCCTGCTGAGGCCCCCCAACATGATGCCGGGGCTATAGCATTGGGGGCTGGGGTTCCTTGGCTTGTGGGTACAAGGGGCACAGAAGCCATTACAAAGCGTTGAAGATTTTAAGATTCTGGTCATGTCCCAAAAATATCAACTTTTGAAAGTCTGTGACCAACATTAGGGGCTTATTTAAAGTGGACCAAAACCCAGGATTTTGACTATCCTGGGTTTTGGTCCTTGCCCCTGGGGCACCCCGATTGGAGACATACCGCTATGTGAATCACCCCCACGTCGCCTGAACAAACTCAGCTCTTACCAGTCCTACGGCACATGCACAGGCGCTCTTCCAATCAGTGCGCTCGGATCCGCTCCAGCCCCTTCGTCCAGGAGCTCGTCTAATGTGAGCAGGATCCGAGAACGCTGACAGCGACATCCCCCGCTACCCTCTAACAGGGAGCGTGCCTGCACTGGCCATTCACAAATGTCTGCCATGTGCCCTACTAAAGGGACAGCAGGGATGAGGTCACATGTGCCATTGGATGGGTAATGAAGGTGCTGTTGTGGCCTAGAGTTAAGGGAGCGGACTTGTAACTGGAGGGTGGCAGGTTCGAATCCCGGTCCTGGGACAAAACAGAAGTTCTCTTGAGCAAGGCACCTAACCCCCAACTGCTCCCCGGGCGCTGTAATTAGGGCAGCCCACCGCTCCGGGGATGTGTACACTCACTGCACGGATGGGTTAAATGTGGAGGACGAATTCCTGTGTGTGTGCAATCATACAATGGCCATCTAAGCATTAAAATTAAAAAAATTAAAGATGAGTTTTTGGGCAACCTGGGGGGTTTCACACAGCAGGGGGAGTGAGTTGGCCTGCCTTTAAGAAGTGCTAGCACCACATAGCGCCAGGTCCATGTTAGGTGCATCCACCAGAATGCGTATTAAAACCGGGCCAACACCATTTGTTGTGTTTGTCTATAGAGTCCCTTTAAAGTGGACCAAAACCCACAGCCCAAGGGCCCTGGAATCTATGAGACTCCAGGGCCGCCTGATTCCCTCTCCCCATCAAACTCAGCCAGATCGCTGATTGGATCAGCGGGCGTGCATGTGCCATAGGACTGGGAAGAGGTGAGTTTGCATTGGTGATCTGGGGGGTTTCATACAACGGGGGGAAAGGACCAAAACCTAGGATAGTCAAAATCCTGGGTTTTGGTCCACTTTAAGGTTACCAGCTAGCATAGCATAGCCAACGGCAGTGGGCTCTTCTGTTCCCACCACAGGCTTTAAGGAGGCAGGTAATGGGACCGGGGATTAGCTGTGAGTCATCTGCTTGCTGGCAGGTGACTTGCCTCCCCTTGTGCCTTGTTGACTAGTAAAGGGGTCCCATAGATCATAGTTACATGTAAGAAATACACTGACACAAGAAAAAAAAATCCTTTATTATAATTTTTTACCCCCATACTTACCTCTAATCCCCCGCCAGTCTCAGCGGAAATCTGAGACTGGGTGTTCCACGCCATCTGCCGCTTGCAGTCACTGCCAGCCGCAGAGATCAGTGGTGACCAGACATGCGCCCAGCTTCCGTGTCTCTCAGTGACTGCTCATTTCCTGCCCCAGGGAGGGGCAATTTATACTGGGGGGTGACGTTACAGCTTACTCTCATCATAAATGCCCCTCCCTGCTGCGTGGAGCAGAGGTGCTGGACGGCCAGGTGGATGCTGCAGAGACCGGCATGGGGCAGACAGGAGAGCATCAGTGGAACAGACATGGGCAGCAGGAGGTAAGGTGAGTCAAGGTTTCAGGGAAGTTCAATAAGCTTGAACCCCCCCAAAATTGGGCTTTGTTACAGATTAAGGAACATTCCCTGAAATTAGGAGCAAATTCTGGTTCTAGAGAAACGATTTGCTCATCTCTAGTCACAGCTGTTCCAAGCCATGCCAAGGTGCTCACATGCTGTCAGCAAGGTTTCCTCACTTTGGTGACTTTATACTGTGGACCTGAAACATTACCAAACCAAGCTGTGAGTCAGCTGGGAGCTGTTTATATATTAATAACAGACGTGTAGACTATATACAATGTATCACAGCCGGGTGTTGCTCTTGTTACAATGGTAACATCAGCTGCCTTAATGTACAGCAGGGAGATGGCTGGCTTTTACAATGTAAGACTGTGCCTCATCCTGCTTATTACATAGCACCATAGGAAGAATAGAGGGGGCAGCACAAGGTAAAAACCTCCCAGCCTTAATTTCGGTGCATTAGCAGCTGCAAACAGTGTAGTTCAGAATCGGTGGCATCCAAATTCAGGCTGGGAAGTTTTTACCTTGTGCTGCCACCTCTCTTCCTTCTGTGGTGCAATGTAATAAGCAAGGGGTTCCTACTCAGTGGTAATTGTTCAGATGGTGGAATGAAAAGTCCAATTTGGTGGTACTCAATGAGGCCACAGACTTACCTGCCCCTCAACCTGATCTACCATCTATAATTTCCTCCAATCTAATATATAAGTACAAGTAAAACTATGAATTGGGTATTGTTACAGACTACGGAACATCCCCTGAAATTAGGAGCGAATTCTGGTTCTAGCGAACCGATTCGCTCATCTCTAGTCACCATGGTTCCAATCTATGTCAATGCGTTCACATGCTGCCAGCAAGGTTTCTGCACCGTGGTACGTTTCTCACTTTGGTGACTTTACACTGTGGACCTGAAACATTACCACAACCTTTTTAAAGCTGTGAGTCAGCTGGGAACTGTTTATATATTAATAACAGACTTGTAGTCTGTATACCATGTATCACAGCAGGGTGTTGCTCTTGTTACAATGGTAACATCAGCCACCTTAATGTACAGCAGGGAGATGGCTGGCTTTTACAATGTAAGACTGTGATTAATCCTGCTTATTACATAGCACCACAGGAGGAAGAGAGACGGCAGCACAATGTAGAAACCTCCCAGCCTGAATTTCAGTGCATTAGGAGCTGTAAACAGTGTAGTTTAGAAGCGGTGTCACCTAATGCGCTGAAATTCAGGCTGGGAGGTTTTTACCTTGTGCTGCCGCCTCTCTTCCGCCTGTGGTGCATTGTAATAAGCAAGGGGTTCAGTTCTAGTCAGTGGTTCCACTGGTGTTATGAAAGTCCGATTAGGTGATACTCAATGGGGCCACAGACTTACCTGTACCCCAACCTGATCTACCATCTATAATTTCTTCCAATCTGATTTGATTCATAAGTACAAGTAAAACTATCAATTCTCTGCCATTTAAGTGTAAAGGAGACTGACAATAAGAAAAGGTAAAGGTTGGGAACCCTGATCTAGGTCAATGTACAAAGGCAGGAGAGAACAGCCACACCATACCCGCCAAGGACAAGAAATGATGCAGTGATGCTCTTACCTGGAGCACGTCATCCCTGATGGTAAGGAGAGAGCTGGTCGAGGCTCCCAGGTGCTGCCACAGGGGCTGTATATACCCTGCAGTGTGCCAGCCATTGCTATGCCAGCTCCCCAGGGAGGGTCTAACTTCCTTGAGGCCTAGAGCGCTCTGCCCAGAGATCTCATTATTTCTGTGTACAGCGCCAAGCCCAGTGGAGAGGCTTTCTCTCCAGATAGCTTCTTGTTTATTATTGACCAGGTATAACTAAGTCCAGTTTAGTCTATTTAACTTGTAAATATTTTACTTTACCTTCGTGACTCTTAATTGTTATCATTGTTTTGGCCACAGATCCATATATATACATACCACACATTATCGATGACCGGCCCTGAGGAAGCCGGACCGGGGCGAAACTAGTACTCCGAAATAGTTCAATAACCAAGTGGTATTGGTCCATTAATTCATGCAGATATAATCCATTGTTGTATCTTGTGGATATATGTATGTGTTTTGTATGTTATAATGCATTGTGAGGGGAACTGAAGTAAAGAATTTAAACCTTTTTATATGAGCCTACCTTAACTTGATTGTAGGTGGAGGTCGCACTCGTAGGTGAACACTAGAATGGGTCGTCTTTAGGCGGTCTTGCTATAACGCAACCTAAAGTACCTAAACTGGTTATTAAATTCAGAATACATACTGTTAGTCAGAAATTCCAGCAGCAGCGTGTGCCTTTAGGCCCAGGAAAAGGAAATTGGGAGTGGCCCTGCTGTAAAGCTTACCTTAACTGGTCACAAAAAGGCAAAACATACAAAAATAAAGCGGACCCAAACTGGTCAGGTGGTCGGAAAAAAAGCTGAAAAATACACAAGCCATGCAACGTATTGAGGGGTTGCGGTCCTGCTAGAGCGTGGACCTGAACTAGTTGAAAAATATGCAAAACATACATTAAAATAAAGTAGACCCAAGCTGGTCAGTACGTTAGAAAAATGCTGAAAAATATGCAGGCCGTGGCACAAATTGGGGGGGGGGGGGGCGTCCTGCTAGAGCACGGGCCTGAACTA
Organism: Gastrophryne carolinensis; assembly: GCA_027917425.1. NCBI lineage: Eukaryota > Metazoa > Chordata > Amphibia > Anura > Microhylidae > Gastrophryne > Gastrophryne carolinensis. The sequence continues at coordinate 3,124,661 of CM051236.1, read as the reverse complement.
GTTGAAAAATATGCAAAACATACATTAAAATAAAGCGGACCCAGTCTGGTAATGGAAATAGCTACCTGATTCATACCTATCAAGCGGTTACTCTAAGATGAAAAATTTATAGTGGTCTATGTAAGCTACGGAAGGGGTAAACAGGGGCCTGTGTTACTCATCACCAAGACTCCTGCATTGCCCTAATGTAGCAAAGGAAGCGAGGAAGAAAAATACTTAATCAATTTACAAGGGGTTCGTGTTACACAGCATATAGGCATACCTCCCAAGAGTCCCTGATTTGAAGGGACTTTCCCTCTGTCCCCCTGTCCCTCATTGTTCTCATTTGTCCCTCTTTGAGGTGTAACATGCAGTTCTGCAGCAATAAGTGGTTAATTTGCCTATTCAAAGTGTTTCTATTTTTGTAATCGTTACACCCTATCTCCTACCCATCCCTCAATGAGGGGGCGTGGCTTCATTCATCCCTCGGTGAGGGGTGTGGCTTCATCCATCCCTCAATGAGGAGGTGTGGCTTCATTTACATATTGTCCCTCTTTGAGGTGTTGATAAGGACCGTGGACAGACCCCTCTCTCATCTGCACGGTTCAGAGACTCTCTAGCATCGTTCGGTCTTCCAAAATAATCTAAGGGAGTGAAATATACACGTAACGAAGGACACAGACAGACGGCGCGTTCTACTCTACACGGGGAAGGTGCTTTATTTTATACTAAAGTAAAAAACATAGCACACGTCATCATATCAGGAGAAATCGAATTACTGGCTCAATGAATGGTCATCAAAGCCACAGATCATATTCTTAGGAATGTTACTGATGCCAGGGGGGACCGTACACAATAAGGTGTTGTGTACTACACATTAAATGAAGCTGAAGGTCCGCTTTAAGGGCATCCCTAGTGGCATTTACAAATCTTTGTTGGTTGTAGTAAAGGTCATTGATCCAGTCCACATTCTTATTGATGGTCACTATTGGGGCTAAGAATGACTCAAACCCTACCTTCACTTGGTCTCTGGCTTCAAACTCGTTTGGCACCCCCCTTAGCACTCCGATGGCATCCAGGTACACATGGGGGTCAACATTTCCACCTGGTTTGCCTGTTGCTTGTTTACTCCTGGAAGGGGTGCCCTGGATCTGTCCCTCATATGTGTATTTCCCAAAGTCAACAGAGGGAGTTATCAAAAAGGCCTTATCACCTTGACCAGAGTACATTGGCCCTTACATTCATGTCTTACACAGTTACATAGTTACATAGTTAATACGGTTGAAAAAAGACATATGTCCATCAAGTTCAACCAAGAGTGTTGGGGTCGGGGAAGCAATTATTTATTTATTTTTTATAGGGGAAGCTATTTATTTAATTTTTTGTTTTTTTACTGATAACCGCTAATAGTAACTGTTAATGTTATTTTCTTCTAAATAGGCATCTAATCCTTTTTTGAAGCTGTCAGCGGTTGATGCTGTAACAAGTTTTTGTGGGAGGCTATTCCATATATACCAGTTTTTATGGTAAAAAAAAAAAAAAATGTCGTCTCCAGAGACTAAATTTATCCAGTCGGAGGGAGCGCGCCCTTGTCTTTAGAGAGGATTTTACCTGAAAAAGTGTTTCCCCATATTTTTTGTATGGGCCATTTATATATTTATACAAGTTAATCATGCCTCCTCTCAAGACTAAACAGATTCAATTCTCGTAATCCTTCCTCATAACTAAGATCCTTCATTCCTTTTATTAGTTTGGTGGCTCCTCTGCTACCTTTCCATAGTCAGAGCATCCTTTATATGAACGGGTGCCCAGAACTGGACGGCATATTCCAGGTGAGGGCGCACCAGTGCCTTGTAAACTCACCTATCCCTTGATTCCAGGCCTCTATTAATGCAGGATAATATCTTGGTGGCCTTGAAAGCAGCTGCTTGGCATTGCATGCTGTTATTTAGCCTGCGATCTACCAGTACCCCCAGATCCTTCTCAGCAACTCTCCCAGTTTTACTCCCCGGAGGACATATGTGGCCTTCAGATTATTAGACCCCAAGTGCATCACTTTACATTTCTCCACATTGAACTTCATTTGCCAAGTGGAGCCAAGACACTTAACGTGAACCACTGGGCATCTTAATTTATGCCTTAATTTTCCATCCCCAAATAACCATAAGATGTGCCCCACACTCTAGGTATGATTTATCAGTAGATCGTCAGTGATATTTATACTGCCATTGTTTTTACAGAATCCTTCCTCAAAGGTTCCGACATCCACCTGACCCTGGATTCGGGTGTAACAAGTGTAACTGCCAGGGTAAACCTGTATACCCGGACCAGGAGGCACGGTATTCTTAAGTATGGGGTAATTTTGCTTCCAATGCTCACATCTGGGACCCTCAGTAGTATTTGTAATTTGTATACAGGCTGATAAAACAAGCTTAGTGTTCGGGGAGATGTAAAGGTACTGTGCCTAAGTGGGGCCTAGCTGAGGCACAGACATAAGAGTTGGATCTGTTCTGGCTTTGGGCAGTATACTGTGCCCACTTAGCCCACAAGTTGGTATTGCTATCAAATCCCGTCTCGGAAACAAAGGTATCTTCAGGTGTTGGATTACATATGGCCTTAACATCCTTTAACAGGCCCCTTATCTCTTGGGAACCCAGGGGATTATCCGTAGGTGTGGGATACCCTACAGACTTGTCCTTTATGTCCCCCAAATGGAATTTGTTCCCTCAGTTTTGCAGGAACCACACACTGCAGCCGGCTTCCTGTTAATGGGCGCCAACTGATAAGGGCCGTGGGCAGACCCCTCTCTCATCGACACGGTTCAGAGATTTCTCTGGTGTCGTTCGGTCTTCCAAAATAATTTAAGGGAGTGAAGATATCCGCGTAACGAAGGACACAGACAGACAGAGCGTTCTACGTTACACGGGGAAAGCACTTTCTGCTCGCTGCTCCCAGCGACACTTTATTTTATACTAAAGTAAAAAACACAGCACACGTCATCTGCTGACAATCATCATATAAGGAGAAAATCTAATTACTGGCTTAATGATTGGTCATCACAGCTACAGATCATATTCTTAGGAATGTTAGTGACGCCTGGGGGCTGGACATAATAAGGTGTTGTCTAGTCTCCCCAGCGCCATCTTGTTCTCAGAAATGTGTTAATAGCAGCGTGCTTCATTCATTTTATTGCTTTAATTTCAGTACAAGCAAAAGGAAAGAATCAGTGCAGAGAAAAGTGGCTTACTGAGGGTTTATTTCACCTTTATTAGCCACTAAAGCTTACAATGCAGAGATAGGAATATGAAATCAAGTGATATAAATGGAGAGGGAGGGAATGTTCACATATATATTCATTTTATTGATTCTGACCTCCATCCATCACAGTGTAACATGCAGATCTGCAGAAATAAATGATTCACTTGCCTATTCAAAGTGTTTCTACTGTTGTAACTGTTACAATGTATCTCCCATCCATCCCTCAATGAGGGGGCGTGGCTTCATCCATTCCTCAATGAGAAGGCATGGAATCACCCATTCCTCAATGAGGGGGTGTGGCTTCACCCATCCATCAATGAGGGGGTGTGGCTTCACCCATCCCTCAATGAGGGGGCGTGGTTTCATCTATCCCTCAATGAGAGAGTGTGGCTTCATCCATCTCTCAATAAGAGAGCGTGGCTTCATCCATCCCTCAATGAGAGAGTGTGGCATCATCCTTTCCTCAATGAGGGGGGGTGGCTTCATCCATTCCTCATTGAGGGGGTGTGGCTTCACCCATCCCTCAATGAGGGGGCGTGGCTTCATCTATCCCTCAATGAGAGAGTGTGGCTTCATCTATCCCTCAATGAGAGAGCGTGGCTTCATCAATCCCTCAATGAGAGAGTGTGGCTTCATCTATCCTTCAATGAGAGAGTGTGGCTTCATCTATCCCTCAATGAGGGGGCGTGGCTTCATCCATCCCTCAATGAGAGAGTGTGGCATCATCCTTTCCTCAATGAGGGGGGGTGGCTTCACCCATCCCTTAATGAGGGGGTGTGGCTTCATCCATCCCTCAATGAGGGGGTGTGGCTTCATACATCCCTCAATGAGGGTGTGTAGCTTCATCCATCCCTCAATGAGTGTGGCTTCATCCATTCCTCATTGAGGGGGTGTGGCTTCACCCATCCCTCAATGAGGGGGCGTGGCTTCATCCATCCCTCAATGAGAGAGTGTGGCATCATCCATTCCTCAATGAGGAGGGGCTTCACCCATCCCTCAACGAGGGGGCGTGGCTTCATCCATCCCTCAATGAGGGTGTGTGGCTTCATCCATCCCTCAATGAGAGAGCGTGATTTCATCTATCCCTCAATGAGAGAGTGTGGCTTCATCTATCCCTCAATGAGAGAGTGTGGCTTCATCTATCCCTCAATGAGAGAGTGTGGCTTCATCTATCCCTCAATGATCGAGTGTGGCTTCATCTATCCCTCAATGATAGAGTGTGGCTTCATCCATCCCTCATTGAGAGGGTGTGGCTTCATCCATCCCTCAATGAGAGAGCGTGGCTTCATCCATCCCTCAATGAGAGAGCGTGGCTTCATCTATCCCTCAATGAGAGAGTGTGGCTTCATCCATCCCTCAATGAGAGAGCGTGGCTTCATCTATCCCTCAATGAGAGAGTGTGACTTCATCCATCCCTCAATGAGAGAGTGTGGCTTCATCCATCCCTCAATGAGAGAGTGTGGCTTCATCTATCCCTCAATGAGAGAGCGTGGCTTCATGTATCCCTCAATGAGAGAGCGTGGCTTCATCTATCCCTCAATGAGAGAGCGTGGCTTCATCTATCCCTCAATGAAAGAGTGTGGCTTCATTTATCCCTCAATGAGAGAGTGTGGCTTCATCTATCCCTCAATGAGAGAGTGTGGCTTCGTCTATCCCTCAATGAGAGAGTGTGACTTCATCCATCCCTCAATGAGAGAGTGTGGCTTCATCCATCCCTCAATGAGAGAGCGTGGCTTCATCTATCCCTCAATGAGAGAGCGTGGCTTCATGTATCCCTCAATGAGAGAGCGTGGCTTCGTCTATCCCTCAATGAGAGAGTGTGGCTTCGTCTATCCCTCAATGAGATAGTGTGGCTTCATGTATCCCTCAATGAGAGAGCGTGGCTTCATCTATCCCTCAATGAGAGAGCGTGGCTTCATCTATCCCTCAATGAGAGAGTGTGACTTCATCCATCCCTCAATGAGAGGGTGTGGCTTCATCTATCCCTCAATGAGAGAGCGTGGCTTCATCTGTCCCTCAATGAGAGAGTGTGGCTTCATCCATCCCTGAATGAGAGAGTGTGGCTTCATGTATCCCTCAATGAGAGAGTGTGGCTTCATCTATCCCTCAATGAGAGAGCGTGGCTTCATCTATCCCTCAATTAGAGAGCGTGGCTTCATGTGCCCCTCAATGAGAGAGCGTGGCTTCATCTATCCCTCAATGAGAGAGTGTGACTTCATCCATCCCTCAATGAGAGAGTGTGGCTTCATGTATCCCTCAATGAGAGAGCGTGGCTTCATCTATCCCTCAATGAGAGAGTGTGGCTTCATGTATCCCTCAGTGAGAGAGTGTGGCTTCATCTATCCCTCAATGAGAGAGTGTGGCTTCATCTATCCCTCAATGAAAGAGCGTGGCTTCATCCATCCCTCAATGAGAGAGCGTGGCTGTGACAGACTCTCTGCCCTTTGGACTTTACACAGGTTCATTACTTTCCTTTTCTTAAGCATGTACAGACTGCCATTGTGTTGATTGATTATGTCACAGACAATGGCATTGTTCTGATTGATTGTATTACAGACTGCTATTGTTATACTGATTGTGTTACCGGCAGAGTTGAGGGATGGTGTGCCCTGCTGCTATTGGTCGGTGTGTGTGTCATGCAGTTCTCCATCAGGTCCACCTTGCATGGAGACTTGTGTATATAAGGCCTAGAGTGGCACTAATAAAGTCACTTCACCTTCACCCTCAATACTGAGTTCTGTCTCTTATTGGGGGAAACGCTATATTACAATTCACTAGCCCTTGTAAGGGCTGTTCCTGTTTCCTCACAGACGACTCTGGGACTCCTGCAGCACCTCTCACCATTGGGAAAAGGACGTCTCGGGCGGTGAAGCCCTCCGGCGATAAGGGTTATCGCTACAATTGGTGGCAAGCGGTCGGATGGTCCTTTCTACCCAGAGAGAGTGCTACCCTGATGGAGAGTCAGTATGACAAGTTGAAAAGGCTGACCCTGAAGGATCCGGGGAAGAGCCGGGGAAGGTCAGCTAGCAACCGCCCACGTCAGGAACTGATAGCCGAGCTGATCGAAATGGATCGTGCAGCAGTGAGGACCGAAACCAATATAGAGATCGATGAAGACGCTGCTCTCGTTCAAGCGGTTCGGAACAGATTGTCGGTCTATGGCCCGAATCCATCACAGGAACTGATCGACCGAGTCTTTGCCGCAGCGTAGGCAGAGGCCAGTAAGCGAAGGGAAGATCGGCGACTTTCAACCCAGCAGCCTCTCAGCCTCAGTTTTACTGGGGGGAGAAAGATTCCATTTGCAGCATTTAAATCCTTCCAGGAAAGTGATGACGAGATTGACGGATTTTTGGCCGATTTTGAACGGCAGTGCGCTTTACACCGGGTACCCACGGAGGAATGGGTCACCATATTATCAGGGAAACTATCTGGGAAAGCTTCCGATGCTTTCCGGGCCATCCCTGATGCGGACTTACCACACTACCATCTGGTAAAGGAGGCTTTGTTAGCCCGGTACACTGTCACCCCGGAAGCCTACAGGCGATGATTTCGGGAATCCCAAAAGAAGGGAGGGGATTCTTACACGGAGTGGGCATGTCGCCTCCATTGTACAGCATCACACTGGGTCACTGGATGCAAAGCCACGACCGCTGAGGATGTACTACAGTTGTTTTTACTAGAATATTTTCTCAATGCCCTTCAACGAGAGCTAAGAGAGTGGGTACGTGACCGGAGGCCTCTAACGCTACCTGAGGCTGCTCGTCTAGCCGACGAGTACACCGATGCGCGCCGGACACAACAGTCCGCTCCAAAACCACAACCTCCCATCAAATTTCAAGCACCTGTGGCTTCAGCGCCAATTCGTGACTCTGGGCCACATAGGCCAGCTCAGCAACCGAACCTCTCCACAGTTCAGTGCCATTGTTGCAAACAATGGGGACATTATCGCAGGGATTGCGCCCTAGAGCCTCCCCGAAACACGTGGAGGCAAAAACAACCTTCCACCTCCCGTACTCCTGCGGCACACTGTTTGGAAGCTGAGAGCAGTTCGGAAGAGTATCTGGGGGTACTGTATGAAGCTGATCCCGTACAAGCGGCCATCCAAGACAACCGACAGCACCATTGCCAGGAGGTACGAGTCAATGGACGCACCGCGCAAGGATTACGCGACACCGGAGCCACACTTACCTTGCTCCAACCTCATTTGGTCAAGAACAAAGACCGCACCGGACACACCGTTGCAGTAAGGGTGGCGGGAGGAGCTGTGTTTCGACTCCCCACTGCCCGAGTACATCTTGACTGGGGCGCTGGATCCGGCAGGGTACATGTGGGACTTATGGACAACTTACCCGCAGAAGTACTATTGGGAAAGATCTAGGACCAATGACTTCTGCCTACGCTACCTCTGGGCCAGCCAGCATCAACCCTGTTACAACCCGGGCTCCAGCCCGAGCTGCCGACTCCAGCACACTGGTCGGGGAGACCCAGGGGTTTCGTCTGCATCACGTCATGTCTGTTACAAGAAGCCGAGAAGAGGATCAGCCATCAGGTTACGTCCTTCCAGAAGGGAAACATATGCCAAACACTATTTTTGTTGGGGGCATTGACCGTCGGATTGATCAGCATGAAATTAAGGATTTGTTTTCAAAGTATGGCGCTGTAAAGAATGTCAAAATTATTAGGGATGCCTCTGGCGTTTCTAAGGGTTATGGTTTTGTCTCCTTTTACGATGATATAGATGTGCAGAAGATTGTGGATTCTCCGATCAGCTTCCATGGAAAGAGATTGAAACTTGGGCCAGCTATAAGAAAGCAAAGCACCTGTGCACACATCCAACCAAGGACTTTGGTGCTGAACTCGTCAATGCCACAATATCCCAATGTTTGGACCCCACCCATGACCGATTCCTATGTACAGCCCACGTCAATGTTTAGCCCTGTTACTCACTATTTGCAGACTTGTCCTTACACAGAACTCTGCCCCTAACAAGAGTCCGGACAGCCCCACGTTAACCCGAACAGGCATTGTTCTGATTGATTGTATTACAGACTGCTATTGTTATACTGATTGTGTTACCGGCAGAGTTGAGGGATTGTGTGCCCTGCTGCTATTGGTCGGTGTGTGTGTCATGCAGTTCTCCATCAGGTCCACCTTGCATGGAGACTTGTGTATATAAGGCCTAGAGTGGCACTAATAAAGTCACTTCACCTTCACCCTCAATACTGAGTTCTGTCTCTTATTGGGGGAAACGCTATATTACAATTCACTAGCCCTTGTAAGAGCTGTTCCTGCGTTCCTCACGGATGACTCTGGGACTCCTGCAGCACCTCTCACCATTGGGAAAAGGACGTCTCTGGCGGGGAAGCCCTCCGGCGATAAGGGTGGTCGCTACAGTGGCTTCATCTATCCCTCAATGAGAGAGTGTGGCTTCATCTATCCCTCAATGAGAGAGTGTGGCTTCATATAACCCTTAATGAGGGGGTGTGGCCTAATTTAATAATTGTCCCCCTTTTCTACCCTGAAATGTTGGGAGGTAAAGCTGCCCCACAATGCAATGTGACAATGCGGGAGCAGGAAGCCTGAAAGTGACCTGACATTGGGAGATATGCTCACCCTGTATGGAATAGCCGGGGTGACCCTTTAGGTTATTCGAGGTCTTAATGCCTGGAATGTTTTTATTTTTCATGCCCTTTAGAGATTTGGATTCTATAATAACAGCTGAGCTGCGGCAATATTTCCCCGAGCAGAGCAGCTGCTTCCTGCGGAGACACAGTCGTCTTTGGAGACATTTACTGTCGGCTCCTCAGGGAGAAACTCAGCTCCGCCCCCGAGGAATAATCCAGACAGAATGTAGGATAAATAGAGCGAGGAGCACGCCGGCCCGGAACATTCCAGCTGCAGCTTGTTCTAGATGGAAGACTTACCCGGCTCCCCCATATCAGCCTCTCTACTGCCCCGACCCCACCTATACCCCCCATCCATACCAGGTAAGCAGTCACATGACCTCCTGTCCCTCAGAGCTCACACTCTAATGTCTCCCCCACACTCACACACTGTTATTATACATTATATAGCGCTGACATATACCACAGCGCTGTACATAGAAGCAGTCACATGACCTCCTGCCCCTCAGAGCTCACACTCTAATGTCTCCTCCACACTCACACACTGTTATTATACATTATATAGCGCTGACATATACCACAGCGCTGTACATAGAAGCAGTCACATGACTTCCTGTCCCTCAGAGCTCACACTCTAATGTCTCCCCCACACTCACACACTGTTATTATACATTTATTTAGCGCTGACATATACCACAGCGCTGTACAATGAAAGGATGTCACATATTTGGTGGGTCACATGTGTGGCACACAGAATCTATACCATCACACATAATCAAAAAGGACAGATCTCCCCCTTTAAAAAACATCACCTCACCTGTCACCAGCCACGCGTTCCATAGGGCACACACCCCACTTCATCAGGCAGGTTTACAGTTAGTGCTGCACTTTAATATAGGATGAACTTTTGCCCTTCTTTTTTATATCACAATGTAATATTTGTATACAGATATATACATATTTTTCAAGCACTACAGCAGTAGTGGTCAGTAATAAAGAGATCTGGATAAAAGGATCTGTATCATTTCACCTTATGTTTGCGTTTCGATATTTTTTTTTTTTTTTTCTTTTAATGTGTATAATGCAATCATGTGACATTAAAGACTCGTACTTGTTGTTACTCACTGTAGAGGTCACTTGTAGAGCAGTGCCTCCCATTTGTTTTTGATCCATCCTTATATCCATGAGGGAGCCCCAGAACATACGTCTCAGAGTAACTGGTAGGGGCAGGGGTAACCTTCCTACTGCTCCCAATGGCACCAGGCTCGGACCCTGCTCCCTTCCTCATGGCTGTCTGGGGCAAGAATGGCTTCCTTCTTCCAATTCCTGCCCCCGCCACTGTTGCATAGTTAACCCTTCCCAGGCCTCACAGTAATAATCTGCACACTTAATAATAATAATTTCAAACAAATATTGAGAAGTTTGCACATAAACAGGAAGTTTTCTTTTTATTGCTAAAAGTTGTATTGATCACTGAAAAAAATATGAAACAATAAATTCTATATACATAGCTTCCTTTACACAGTTTCACAGAGGATAATGTGTCTTCCATAGTAATTACCAGCAGTAGTATCAGATGAAAACCCAAACGTTTATAACCCCAAATGAGTCCTCTCTGCAGAATGTTTTTAATCCCTTAAGCCCCGCGTTGGGCGCCAGATTTTGCTTTAATCCCTTAAGCCCCACGTTGGGCGCCAGATTTTGTTACCCATCTGACCTGGCTAGTAGGAGCAGGTGTATTCTGGCCAAAAGGGGATTATGAGGCACATGCGTGGGGTACGGTTCTCCAAGGTCGGGGTAAGTACACAAAGAATCCAGATGAATCCAAACGAGTTTGGAAGTTTATACTGTTAGAATCAAACATATCTGCCCATCAGATGATCCACATGACATCCCCAAAGCTCCCCAGTCACCTGAGCACACCTCCAGTGTGATCTCAGCACTCATCCCTCATGTGTGCAGGTCATTTAACTTTTTCCTTTGAAGCAAGTTCCCTAGCAGGATGTAGACGTTAGGCTACTTCCCACGGTGCAATTCAGCATCATATTTAACTGTGCAAATGTTAAAAGTGGACCAACACCCAGGATTTTCACTATCCTGGGTGTTGGTCCACTTCGGGGCACCCCGCTGTGTGAATCCCCCCAGAAAGCCCCAAAAAAGTCACCTCACCGCCGATGGACAAGCGACGGACAAGCTGAGGCCGCTGGAGGCCGCCTCTCACGCGTCCCTCTTACAGGGAACGCGCCCGCGCCGGCCATTCACAAACGGCCGGCGCGGGTGCGCGCCCTGCTAGAGGGACACACAAGAAGCGGTGGCGGCCCGTGCATGCACCGTTGGAACGGGGTTAAGGTAAGGTTTCTCTGGGGGGTTTCACACAGCGGGGCATCCCGATTTCGGATGCCCCGCAGGGAGGGAGCTGATCAGCACGGGAAGCTTATAGATTCTGGAGCCGATCAGCGGTGGGTGATAAGAAACATCCACAGCTATATATGGTGCCGAATAGCACCGAAAAAAAAAAAAACAAGAGAAAAAATGTTTACTTACACAAAAACATGAGTAAAAACATACTCATGGTACTGAATCAACCCTATAGTGGGGATCCTGAAGAAGTGGTTGACACTTAACCACGGAGCGCGTGGACTTGTTTGGGGACGGCGGGGCATCATTTACCTGGGATTGACTCTTATTTATTTATTTTTATTTCTATTATATATTTTGCACACAGCAGCACGTTGCACTTTGTCTATTGATTGCATGAAATATATCTTAAATTTACACATTATTTATATTATTAGGGGAATATTAATTTGTAGTGATAAGCACTTGTATTGTTTGGTGTTTTTAACCTAGGGGTGATTACCTGCCTTTTCATCATGTATGTTTGTGATTGGATCAGTTTTTAATGTCAATAGTGATTTCCTTTTTTGATTAATAAATTGTTTCTTGATGTAATGAATAGATTTGATACTTTTGGTGCGGTGTTTTTTTTTTCTGAGCGGCTACTGGAGCTACATGCTCATTGCATATTTTTATGGTTTCAATTTGTCAAAAGAAACACCCCCAGCACATATTTCCCTTATATTGATTGTGAATTGGTGGTGGGAATACATTGGGTTGGGCAGTCTGGTTGCTGGTAGAGCACAGAGGAGAGGGTTGCAGTAGTCTGGTTGGGAGATGACCACTGCAGCACTAGAATGTTAGTAGTGTCAGGTGTGAGGAAGGGGCAGAGGTAGGAGATAAAAGGAGGCAGGGCTAGTGACTGAATGTAAGGAGCGATGAGAGACAGGAGGCCAGATACTGTGTGGCCATTATGCTTAGCGAGCGGCAGAAATTGTCAGCTCAGTGTCACACAGTGTTATATTGGGGACGGGAGAAGAACTGCATGCTGGGAAATGACTGTGTTTTGGCCATATGTCAGTGTGAGAAAGCGAGGTGACATGAATGCAGAGAAAGATGTTAGACTAGAACGTGAGATCGAAAGGCCAGGGTGAGGGAACTATGCTGGAGTTAGATACACAGAGGCTAGTTTCACGCCTGCATGACTGCTATGTGCTAGTGATTGTCTAAGTAAATCCTAGGTAAGTGAGTATTTGGAGTCATTATTCAGAGATTTGCTAATCTTGGAATAAGCTTGAAGGCCTCAGTGCTTCAGTATGAATGTCTTTGTTGTGATCACATTGTTCTCCCTTCAGATAATCATGCTGACCCTAAACAACAGCCGTATCCCCACCACATTTATCTTGGCTGGACTGCCAGGCCTGGAGTCACCCTACGTCTGGATCTCCATGCCATTCTGCTTCATGTTCTTCACCTCACTTGTGGGAAACATTCTCGTTCTCTTTGTGATAATCCAAAACCAGCGACTGCACGAGCCCATGTTCCTGTTTCTCTGCATGCTGGCCAGCATTGACCTTCTCTTATCTGCAGTCATCAGCCCCTCAGTTGTGAGAATCTTCTTGTTCCACCATCAGAGCATCAGATTCCAAGCGTGCCTCCTACAAATGTTCATCATCCATTCGCTCGCCATTACCGAGTCCTCAGTCCTGGTGGCTATGGCCTTTGACAGGTACGTGGCCATCTGTCATCCTCTAAGATACAAGTCTATTCTTACTCACTCTATCGTTGCCAAGATAGGTCTAGCGTCTATCCTTCGGGGCACCCTTCTCATTATAGCCCCCGTAACTAGCCTCCAGTTTCTACCCTTCTGCAATGGTAATGTCCTGTCTCATTCCTATTGCTTGCACCAAGAGGTCATGAAGTTGGCTTGTCGTGGGACCAATATATTTAACATCATTTATGGGCTTGTGGTGATCCTTAGCACTGTCGGGCTGGATTTGTTCCTCATTGTCCTGTCTTATGTTCTCAGCGTTAAATCTGTTCTCAAGGCCACTGTGAAGGACCGTTACAAGTTATTGAACACTTGTGTGTCCCACCTCTGTGCGGTCTTCTTCTTCTATGTTCTAACGGCGGCGATGACTGTGGTGCATAGATTTGGAAAGTCTGTATCTCCACTGTTTCTAGAAATCATGGCCAATGCTTATCTGTTTTTCCCTCCCGTGCTGAACCCCATCATCTACAGCATCAAGAGCAAGCAGCTCCGAGAAGCCTTGTATGAGATGTTCCTCAAACGGCAAAAGGATTAGCAGGAAATCAACAGTCACTGAATTTAAACATGCCTGGGATAAGCACACATCTATCCTAAGATAAAGAGAACATACAGTATACACATAAGGGCAGACTAAATGGACCGTATGCTCTCCTTCTGCCGTCACCCTTCTATGTTTCTATGTTCCTAGGAACATGGGAGAACCTGGACCCTCAGTACTGAGCTCAAGCTCCATTGAAAACAAGCAACATGCTGAGCGCCATGAATCATGAATACAGCCATAGAAGAGACCAGTGCTCATAAAACACTTGGGGCCTGATGAACTAAGTGTGGCAGCACAGGGAGATAAATATACTGGCCTGTGTGGAGGTAAAATCTAGCTTAGACATAGTTACATAGTTAATATGGTTGAAATAAGACATATGTCTTGTAGGGGAAGTTTTTATTTTATTTTATTTTTTTTTAGGTTTAGGTCAGAACACAGTGTACCTAAGGCAGCTCGTAGTAAATAGCCCATAACACATGAAACAATGTAAGCAAAGGATTCAAAGATTTAGCTAACAACGCTTGTGCTGATAACATGTCGTGTTCTCACCCTAGAGCATATCATTTGTATATGAGGCTCAAATAAGTGCCAATGTTAAATAACCAAATGTATTTACAAAAGACATATTAACAAAGTAAGATGAAGCCCCAGATACTGTATGTGTGCAGCCTTTCCAGCCATTTGTGTGTGTTAACTGCATATACATTTAGTATATACGTGGCTGTGGCACACTGTGCTAACCCGTACTTACTTATTTGCTCAGTCAGGCCTAGTCGGGGGCAGTAAAGCTCCCTTAACTAGAAGAAAAAGTAAAATAGGTGTATAAATGTGTGAGGTGACATTTCTATGTATATACTGTATACGTGCGTGTTGAATAGCCTCAGAGTTCCAAGCAAATAAAATAGATCGTGTGAAACATGCAGAAATTTGAAAAACATTCCTAAAACGGTCCTGTATATTGTGCTATTTTTGTAAGCTCTGTGGCAAAGAACTGCACACTGTATTAAATGTCTTAGAATTTACAATGAATGTGGGATAAAACAAAAGAACAGCAAACCTAATAATAGGCTTCATAACCTCACCAATGTGTTCTATGGGACTGAATTATACAACACACTAGTTTTTGCTAAGTGATTAAACAATTGCATTAAAAGATAAAAATTTTGGCGGTACCCAGATAATCCTGATTCTACTTTTGGGGTGTCACAGATCTAAATAATTCTGAGGTCAGTTATTTTACAGACATTTAAAGAGAACCCTCTGGTTCTTTATTTAAGGGTGTCATTAGTAGGAACCAGAGTTCGCTCTGAATTTCAGGGTAAAATTGATTCAAATCAAATCGAATGTCCTGTTCCGCTCTCTGGTAGGAATCCTAGCCCCGCAACACGTCTGGCCACTTCCCTCCTGACCTCAGGGAGGAGCTATTTATAATGGCAAGTGAGCAGATGTCAGCTCATTCTGCCGGTATAAATAGCCCCTCCTTCTGCAGGAGCAAGATGTCAGAAGCCGGAGAGATTGGCAGAAGCTAGATGCGGGGCTTATTAAATGGCTAGCTTGACTACTACTATTGTTGCTGCTCCTGCCCCCCCCCCTAGAAGTCATGGCAGTGGAGAGTGACCGCACAGGGTCCCCCTGATGACCTCTTAATGACAATACCCAATCATACTGCTAGTCCTCAAACAAGCAACCACACAGTCATTCATTGTATTATGCCATTTTGGCGTCCCTCTCGGAAGGTGGAAAAAACGGACATATTTTGCTGCCGAGTTGAGGGTCTAGCAATGTCACCAGCCAGTAGTCATCCCTGTCACTGCATAAGTACGCAAGTACACATGTAGCCTTTTGCGTGCTGGACTCTGAACCCCTGTCCTCCCCACTCTCCACTATATACTGCCAGGGGATTCTGGGGTCCTCCTCGTCCTCCAGCTCATGATGCTCCTATCCAGAAGATAAGCCACCCAATGGTGTGAACACAGTCTGTGCATTGAGCTTCTCCTCATCCTTCTCCTAAACCACTTGATCATTTGGATGTGATACATTTGAGCACTGGTCTGGGTCCACTAGCCATCGTGACCTTTCGGGACACCCTCCAACATCGTTAAGACCATTGTCTCACCAACTGATGAGCAGATTGGCTTAATCCAATGGTCTCAGCAATCATCAGGCATCCATCAGCCAGTGGTTCAATTGGAAATTGCACTGCAGTGTAACGCTGGACAACTGTTGCATGAGGAAGTGATTAATCGCCTTTATCTGCTCATACAGCCAGTCCAACATATGGAGGGGGAAGTTCCAATGGGTCGGCACATCACAGGTCATGCAATGTGGTGGTAGACAATGCTGTCCTTGCAGCTTAAAGGGTAACTCCACTTTTTATCGCATTTTTTATTTTTTCCATTATTATATATCAAAATGATGTCCTCGAGGTGCTGCTGGGCATATGTTATTTTCTACTTTTTTTATTTGTTTGGCAATAATTTTGGATTGGAACAAACCGTACACAAAAGTGGTGTGTTTGGCGTACAGACCAGAGGCTTCCTGACACTGGCTTGCTAATCATCTGATTATCTAAGGCCAAGGAGCCACATTCATGAGCTTAGAGGCTCAACCCCTCTTGCTCTAATTCAGCCTCTTCAGATGAAGGGATCACAATCTCTAACAGATTACTGGCAACATTCACCCGTGGAGGTCATTACTGCTGCCTGATTGCGCCAAAGCTGCTGATGAGCTTACGTGTTACAGTGGAAGGATTCTGGGATTCGTAGTCATAAACTATATTAAGAGCTTTCCTCCAGGCCAGGAAAACCAATCCCACTTGAGCAAACACAGAGACACAGGAATATAAGAAACCTGGAAACAGCACGCTGATAAGTAAATAACAGGTCTGAGGACACAACCCTGCCATACATTCTTATTTTACATTTCGGAAGAGGAAAACAATAAGGCGGAACAACAAAAACCTGGCAAAATAGTAATTTCCATATGTAAGCATTATATTTCTTTCCTGCTTTAGTCCACTAATCAATGTTAGGAAACTGTTTGAAATTAAACTTAACACATGCACCAGCCCTTCCCCCTGTGGTGCAGACCCTCCCAGTGTCAGTAACAATGTTTCTTTAGTCCAGCTGGTGAGGGGTTGGCCAGGAAGAGATTTTTTTGGTCTATGCATTCAAGCTGTTCCTGGTTGGTAAGGCTGCATTCACCTGGGTTCAACAGGTGCAAGACCACATGACAACAACAAGCCTGGCATTGGTGGTATGAAGCCTGAACATGGTGAACTATGGACAGATTGGGGGGGGGTAGAGGAGGCAGAGGATGTAATTATTTAACCCTACCACAAAGTTCAGGTTCGTACTGAACTTTGCGAGTTGGGGTTCCCAAACCCGAACACTTATTTCAGCCAGAAGCCCATTTTCGAGTTCGGTGTCCGTCCCGAACATAGAAAAGCTGGTAATGGGCTGCTGAGAAACCCATCAACCTGCTTTGCTCAACCTGGTGTGCACTCACCCCAGCTTGCTATCCTCAGCAGTGGAGCAGCAGCAGCTTTTGAATTTGGGGCTACAAAAAGTTGGCTGCCGGCACCAATGAGTGAGGGCACTTTTAGTGCAAGCACTGCCAGCTGGCACTGGAAGTGTCCTCACTAGAGATGGACGAACCCCCCCAAAGTTCGTGCTCGGCAAGTTTGACAGAACTTTTAATAAATGTTTGGGGACCTGAACTTTGGGGGATGGCTGCAATTTACCTGAGCTGCGATCCTCTTCTGCCTGCTTCGGCGGAGTTCCAAACTGGCCCCAGCCAGGGCTACAAAAAGATGGCTGCCAGCTCTCAGTCCATCAACCAGCTTTTCCACGTTCAGGCCAGATGTCGAACATGGACTTCATGCTGAGCTCTGTGTTTGGGAACCCGAACTCGCAAAGTTCAGTATGAATCCGACAGCAGTTTGGGTTCAGCCATCTCTAGTCCTCGCTCATGGCATACTTACTGCTGCCACGCCCCAAAGTTCGGGTCACCCAGAAAACATGACCCGTTGGTAACTCTCAAGGAGAGGGTTGGGGAACACCGCTTTGGACCTTTGGACTGGAATTCTGCTTTAAGTATAGTGCCGCTTGAGGTGTTCCACTTGAGGCAGGAAGGAGGAGAGGGGGTTAACAAAGAAAAAAACCCTTGCCTGATCCTTGGGCTACCTGGATCCTGGCGGCTGCCATCTTGCCTGAAAGCACAGAGCCACGTACCCTGATTCAAGTGAATAAGGTTTTTTTCTTTGTAACACCCTCATCCTGCCTCAAGCAGAACACCTCCAGCAGCACTATACTTAAAGCGAAATTCCAGTCAAAAGGTAACCCCCCCCCACCAGGATAGGGTGGCAGGGCGGGGGACCTTGTGACTGGAATTCCACTTTAGGTCACTGGCCTATATGGGTATAGGATCACTTTCACACTCCAGTCATGTAGCAGTCATGGCTAGTCATATTTAGAAGACGATCTTCGATAGCAGGATGACAACAGTTATTAGTTCCTATGTTCCTTTGTTTCTATTGGTGTCAGTTACTATTATAGTGAAGAGTAGTGTCCAGTATTACTATGTAAGCATTATGGGTTTAAGACCCTGGGAATGAGCCACGTCCCTAAACCACACCCCCGTCACGCCCATTACCCTGTAAACTGGTCTCCAAGGTTGGCAGGGTATGGTGGCAGGGCATGCATCTGCCCCATTGCAGTTTCCCTTTGCAGAATCGCTCACTAATTCCACCAGAATGAAAAGGCCTTTTTCTTCCCTTTCTCTAGACCAGTATATTATCTGCATAGGCAATGTGGGCGTGTAGTCCTAGTGATGGTTACTCTCCAGCGTCCTGTTTTCACGTGCCCTGCTGTGTGAAACCCTGTACAACACTGATGTTTCTTACCTCCAAGCCAATCCAAAGGTCGCGTGCACGGCCGGCGTCAGCACCCGGCAAGCCCGGTCAGCTGCCGAGGGCCCCACACCCATAAGGGGGGCCCACTGAAAGCTGACACAATGTGGTTAAAGAACTGCACACACTTCCTTTCTCTGTCTCTCTGCTCCATCCATCCCTGTCCCCTCAGCTCTGCCCCATCCATCCCTGTCCCCTCAGCTCTGCCCCATCCATCTCTGTCCCCTCAGCTCTGCCCCATCCATCCCTGTCCCCTCAGCTCTGCCCCATCCATCTCTGTCCCCTCAGCTCTGCCCCATCCATCTCTGTCCCCTCAGCTCTGCCCCATCCATCCCTGTCCCCTCAGCTCTGCCCCATCCATCCCTGTCCCTTCATCCCTGTCCCATCCATCCCTGTCCCTTCATCTCTGCCCCATCCATCCCTGTCCTCTCAGCTCTGCCCCATCCATCCCTGTCCCCTCATCTCTGCCCCATCCATCCCTGTCCCCTCATCTCTGCCCCATCCATCCCTGTCCTCTCGTCTCTGCCCCATCCATCCCCCGTCCCCTCAGCTCAGCCCCATCCATCCCTGTCCCCTCAGCTCTGCCCCATTCATCCCTGTCCCCTCGTCTCTGCCCCATCCATCCCTGTCCCCTCAGCTCAGCCCCATCCATCCCTGTCCCCTCATCTCTGCCCCATCCATCCCTGTCCCCTCAGCTCTGCCCCATCCATCCCTGTCCCCTCAGCTATACCCCATCCATCCCTGTCCCCTCAGCTCTGCCCCATCCATCTCTGTCCCCTCAGCTCTGCCCCATCCATCCCTGTCTCCCAGCTCTTCCCCATCCATCCATGTCCCCTCAGCTCTGCCCCATCCATCCCTGTCCCCTCAGCTCTGCCCCATCCATCCCTGTCCCCTCAGCTCCACCCAATCTATCCCTGTCCCCTCAGCTCTGCCCCATCCATCCCTGTCCCCTCAGCTCTGCCCCATCCATCCCTGTCCCCTCAGCTCTGCCCCATCCATCCCTGTCCCCTCAGCTCTGCCCCATCCATCCATCCCTGTCCCCTCAGCTCTGCCCCATCCATCCCTGTCCCCCTCAGCTCTGCCCCATCCATCCCTGACCCCTCAGCTCTGCCCCATCCATCCCTGTCCCCTCAGCTCTGCCCCACCCATCCCTGACCCCTCAGCTCTGCCCCATCCATCACTGTCCCCTCAGCTCTGTTCCACCCATCTCTGTCCCCTCACCACCCAAGAATACTTAAAAGAAATGGGAATGGTGTGCCAGAATGGGATGCCCTATTGACCAAGCAATTTACAAATCCGGGGTACCCCACCGAAGTGAACCAAAACCCAGGATAGTCAAAATCCTGGGTGTTGGTCCACTTTAAAAGGTGCCAATAATTGCACTCACATTTAAAAGATCTATATACAAGCAATTGATACTGTGAGCGATTCTCACCCGTCCTGTTTATCGCCTCGGCCGCCGGTGGAGGGAAGGGAAGAGAGCGTCACATTCAACTGTGTCCAAAGTCAAGTTGTTGGTTGAGCCGCCGCCGTCCGCACACATTTGTGACATGTGATGGTGAATTATTTTTTCTGGGCTTGTTCTGGAACTGAAAACTGAGAATTACCCCCCCCCCCCCCGTGGTGAACTGATAATTGTTTTCATCCTGCAATTGAAGATCGTCTTCTAAATATGACAATGTGCAATTTGGACTCGCCTCGAACTGCTACAGCTATACACAATAACCGAATAAGCACAACCTCAAAATTTAAAATACAACAATACTGCGCACCACTTCCAAACAGATAATTTAAAGCTCAACGTATGAAAAGAGAGTCCTTCCACTCAATAATCAAAATATAATAAATGCGTAATACACAGAGCTGATGATAAAAAGCAGAAATTTAGTTCCATGCAATGAATAAGTCTTCACTCAATACGCTTTCCACCGTGCAACGGCAAAGAAGACAGTGTTGGACGCTCTCCACCACCAAGTTTGTAAAGCCTCTTACCAGAAGTAGAGCGTATATTTGCGTATAAATGCATGGGGCATCCACAAAGGTATCCCAAATTAACCAAGTTATCTCCTTAGGTCTCTTTAAGGTCTCATAACCATTAGAATTTCACAGGCACATATCCTAACGTTTAAGCAGGGATGCAAAACAGAAAAGGGGATCTAGTGCAACGCTGTTTAAAATTTCTAACGTTTAATTAAGAATAGTATGCACTCACATAGTAGCAATAAAATTGCAGGCATTCATAAAAGACAAAACGACTCCAGTATGTCTCACCAACGCTTTGATCCAGCCATCACACTCCGAAATAATGTCCTCAACTCGTAAGGTCTCCAAAAATAAGGTAAACCACCAGACTTCCCTACGCGTTTCGTCCCTCTAAGTGGACTTGAACTCGGGTGACTGGTAAGCAATGAAACACAGGATTTATACCAAAAAGAGGGGAGCGGGGAAAGGCGCGCTGGAGCTTTCGGGTCACGTGTCTGTGACGTCGGATGCGCCTGAGTGGACAGGAAGAAAATTATCCAACCATTCGCAGAAGCAGCTGCATCAGAACATAGCAGCGTCATAACAGTCATTACTAGGAGAACAGTTCAACGAATCAAAAGGAGGAGAAAGAGGCTGGGAGTGACGTAGGAAGTAGAAAGTGAATGTAAACACTGGATGTCTGAATACTAAAAAGTGACATCTCACAGCAGCTACGCGTCCTATTAGGACAAAGGCTGCGCATCTTTGAATAACTGTACAGGAAAATCTAAAGGTATTAAAGTGGAACAAAACCCTGAGTGGCCGACCCTGAAGTCTATAAGACCCGGCCATTGACCTTCCCCCTTGGGCATTCTAAATCAGGATGCCCACTGTGTGAAATGACCCCTGGATAACCACAGATCCCCCCATTTTTCTGGCGCACTCACGCAGATAGTCATTTAGACAGGCCGGGCGGCCAGGAAGGTTACTGCTCAGGCTTCCCATCTGCGTGCAAACAGAGCTGATTGGATGAGAGCCCGCGCATGCGCTGTGGGACAGGGAAAGGTACATTTCCACAGGTGAACTTGGGGATTTCACATATCAGGGCATCCCAAGTCAGGATGCCCCTAGGGGCACAAAACAAAAATCCAGATAGTGAAAATCCTGGGTTGGGCTTTGCTCAAAACACACAAAGCTGAAAGAAAGATCATATGGAAAAATGAAAAATAAGAATATGAAAGAGAAAATGGTAAACTGAAAGATTCTGCAGCAGAGCCAACAGCTAAATGACTTCTAGAGCGTTTCTCCCTGTTTTAGATATATAAGTTCTGGCCAGGTAATGTTGCAATGTTGTTATCTTATGCTGGACAGCTGCCAGCACTGAACAGCTGATACTTTGATACATTGTTTCACCCCTCTCCTCAGCATGGAATAGGCCAGAGTGTCGGCTCCCGACACTGACAAGACATAAACATGAGCTATTAGTCTCCAGCTGCACAACACACACATCATTTTTTTCTACATTTGTATTTCTTACTCCAACACTTAACTACATTCAAAGTACCATTTAAATATAAGTCACCAAGAAAATTCGCGATACTGCTCCTTTAAGGTGCGAATTTTAACCACAAAATCCAAGTGCACAAGAGAGAGAAAGACATAGAATGAAATCACCATGTTAGTGTTAATCCATGATGCCCCTGCTGTAATCCTGGTATCCTTTCCCCACGCGTTCCGTGAGACTAATTCACTTTCCCAAGGTGCCAACCTGTGGACCTGTGGGGAATCTGTGGGGTGCCACCACTAATAGACTGGGATACAACACTCCAAGTGTGTACAACCCGGCTACCCCAAGTCAACCGCACACATTTGTTAATATAGCACAGAGCAAAACATAAGCCGAGCTCTCTAGAGCCCTAGCATATCCAAAATGTCCAGATTGAGTCCTCAATCGTCCCGAAGTGCATGCACTCTCACTAGGTGGTGATTAGAGTCACTCCACTTCAAGCACCATCCGCGTGCCCTTCACCTTATAAAATGCACTCTTGCCAGAGGATGATTTGTATATACGCCTTGAACTGGCCCCCAATGGGTTTCACATCAATGGTGGTGACAATTCACCTTCAATCGTAGTGCCGACATAAGGGGAGTGCCATATAAGCAACTCAGATTTGATTTCAGCATAGCAATAAAACCAAGAAAAAGAAAAAAGGAATCTAGCTTATATGTTTTCTGGTTCAATAGCTTTTATTAGATAGCACAAAATTATACAGTAATACTCCGGCCAATCGTGGAATTTATCAATACAGATAAAAATAATACCTAAATTCACATCTGTTAAACAGCATTAAAGCTCAATAAAGTTCACCGTAAACATGACTTGCGTGCTTATCAATTACATTAGTAATAAAGAGAAAATAATAAAAATGGAAAATAAAAAAAAAAAAAAGCGTAATACGTTTTAATAAAGATCTTTAAACTTAAAGTGGACCAACACCCAGGGGGGATTGGCCCCGGAATCTATAAGATTCCCGGGCCGATCAGATCCCTCCCCGCGGGGCATCCGAAATCGGGATGTCCCGCGGGGTGAAACCCCCCAGGAAGCCCACAATCCTACCTTCTCCCCATTCCAGCGGCGCATTCGCGTCCGCCGCCTCCCGCGTGTCCCTCTAGCAGGGTGCGCTCCCGCGCTGTCCGTTTGTGAATGGCAGGCGCGGGTGCGCTCCCTGTAAGAGGGACGCATGGGAGGCGGCGGCGGACGCGCTCTGCTTGTCCGTCGCTGCCTCTCGCTTGTCTGTCGGTGGGGATTGGATGCAGCGGTCACGTGGGAGCGGGGTGAGGTGACTTTTCGGGGCTTTCTGGGGGGTTTCACACAGCGGGGGAACCCCCGATCGGGGTACCCCACCGAAGTGGACCAAAACCCAGGATAGTCAAAATCCTGGGTGTTGGTCCGCTTTAAAAGGTGCCAATAATTGCACTCACATTTAAAAGATCTATATACAAGCAATTGATACTGTGAGCGATTCTCACTCGTCCTGTTTATCACCTCAGCCGCCGGTGGAGGGAAGGGAAGAGAGCGTCACATTCAACTGTGTCCAAAGTCAAGTTGTTGGTTGAGCCGCCGCCGTCCGCACACATTTGTGACATGTGATGGTGAATTATTTTTTCTGGGCTTGTTCTGGAACTGAAAACTGAAAATTCCCCCCCCCCCCCCCCCCCCGTGGTGAACTGATAATTGTTTTCATCCTGCAATTGAAGATCGTCTTCTAAATATGACAATGTGCAATTTGGACTCGCCACGAACTGCTACAGCTATACACAATAACCGAATAAGCACAACCTCAAAATTTAAAATACAACAATACCGCGCACCACTTCCAAACAGATAATTTAAAGCTCAACGTGTGAAAAGAGAGTCCTTCCACTCAATAATCAAAATATAATAAATGCGTAATACACAGAGCTGATGATAAAAAGCAGAAATTTAGTTCCATGCAATGAATAAGTCTTCACTCAATACGCTTTCCACCGTGCAACGGCAAAGAAGACAGTGTTGGACACTCTCCACCACCAAGTTTATAAAGCCTCTTACCAGAAGTAGAGCGTATATTTGCGTATAAATGCGTGGGGCATCCACAAAGGTATCCCAAATTAACCAAGTTATCTCCTTAGGTCTCTTTAAGGTCTCATAACCATTAGAATTTCACAGGCACATATCCTAACGTTTAAGCAGGGATGCAAAACAGAAAAGGGGATCTAGTGCAACACCGTTTAAAATTTCTAACGTTTAATTAAGAATAGTATGCACTCACATAGTAGCAATAAAATTGCAGGCATTTCATAAAAGACAGAACGACTCCAGTATGTCTCACCAACGCTTTGATCCAGCCATCACACTCCGAAATAATGTCCTCAACTCGTAAGGTCTCCAAAAATAAGGTAAACCACCAGACTTCCCTACGCGTTTCGTCCCTCTAAGGGGACTTGAACTCGGGTGTCTGGTAAGCAATGAAACACAGGATTTATACCAAAAAGCGGGGAGCGTGGAAAGGCGCGCTGGAGCTTTCGGGTCACGTGTCCGTGACGTCGGATGCGCCTGAGTGGACAGGATGAAAATTATCCAACCATTCGCAGAAGCAGCTGCATCAGAACATAGCAGCGTCACAACAGTCGTTACTAGGAGAACAGTTCAACGAATCAAAAGGAGGAGAAAGAGGCTGGGAGTGATGTAGGAAGTAGAAAGTGAGTGTAAACACTGGATGTCTGAATACTAAAAAGTGACATCTCACAGCAGCTACGAGTCCTATTAGGACAAAGGCTTTGCATCATATTAAGGCAACACAAGCCTATGCAAGAGAAGAAATTAAAAGGCAAAAGCCTAACAACACAGCTGGGCAATGCAGGGCAAAATACAAGACAATATAAGAAATTCTAAT
Organism: Gastrophryne carolinensis; assembly: GCA_027917425.1. Lineage (NCBI taxonomy): Eukaryota > Metazoa > Chordata > Amphibia > Anura > Microhylidae > Gastrophryne > Gastrophryne carolinensis. Next base: position 3,099,841 of record CM051236.1, on the reverse strand, counting down.
GGTTATGAGACCTTAAAGAGACCTAAGGAGATAACTTGGTTAATTTGGGATACCTTTGTGGATGTCCCACGCATTTATACGCAAATATATGCTCTACTTCTGGTAAGAGGCTTTACAAACTTGGTGGTGGAGAGTTCCCAACACTGTCTTCTTTGCCATTGCACGGTGGAAAGCGTATTGAGTGAAGATTTATTCATTGCATGGAACTAAATTTCTGCTTTTTATCATCAGCTCTGTGTATTATAACCTCAAAATTAATTACATAGGTGCAGGCCAAGGGGGGAAATTTAGACACTTAACACACCCAAGGTAGTGAGTCTCTAGAGCTGGCCCACCACAATCCCCGCACTCTCAATAATCAAATGTAATAAATGTATTTACATAAATACTTATCTCAGCAATGCAAAAGAACACATATACACAATTACAAACACATACAACAATTTAAAACCAAATACCTTTAGTGGGGAGGAATTCTGGGGCTAATCATTTGCAAATCCATCTTGTAATAAAAATTAATATTATCTGATGCACTCCGCATGGACAGAAGCACAGGAAAGAGGAAAAAAGTGCCAGTGCCGCCAGTAGTTAGATTAAATAAATAATTTTAGAAGTGTATAATAGAAATAATTGTAAATCTAATATGTAATAGTAAATTGTGCAAATATAGCCAATACTAAAGTGCAATGTGCTTAATGCAAGTTGCCATAGAGTGCCTATAAATTGTGCCTGTCATCCATAAGTGTCTGTCCATGCAGTCAGCATCCAAGTAAATCAATAATTAGAACTACCAATAAACAGCCACCTTCCTCCACACTTACCTCACCCACGCGTTGCGTGGTCCGACAACCACTAGGTTCACTAACCACTAGGCTCACTACCTTGGGGTGTGTTAAATGAACTGCTACATGACTGGAGTCTGAAAGTGATCCTATACCAATATAGGCCGGTGACTTAAAGCGGAAATGCAGTCACAAGGTACCCCCGCCCCCACCCTGCACTCTACTCTGGTGGGGGGTCACCTTTTGACTGAAATTACACATTACGTTTAGTTCCGCTTGAGGGGTTCCCCTTGAGGCATGACGGGTGGTGTGGGTTACAAAGAAAAAAAACCTTCCCCGATCCTCGTGCCAGTGCCGCTTACCCGGTCTCTGTGCGGCCACTGCTGAGTTTGATACAAAGCAACATCCCCCGGGTCAGCTTACGCTCCCGCAAAAACACAACAGGGGAGGCACTCCAACTCAGAATCAAAAATTATTATCAAACTTTAATAAATGTTTATCACAACCTATACAATGGACATATTAAAAACACATTAAAAACATAAGACAACACCACACAGGACATTATTATTATTATTATTGTTTATTTATATAGCGTCATCATCTTCCGTAGTGCTTACAAAGTAGTAATTACAGACAGGGTAGAAACATACGGTACATAGACTATATCAAGTGCAGTTTTACAGTAGATATTCTGAGTACAAGATACAAAAGGAAAGAGAGCCCCGCCCTTGCGAGCTTACAGTCTAAAGGATGAGGGGTGAAGACGAGGGGGAAGCATCACAAACAGTCAGCATTGAGCTTTGTGGCATATGCCCTTTAGATACATATATATTATATACTTGTCTGTATAAGTGAGTTTTAAGGGACATACAAACTTACAGCCTGAGGAAGTGGGTGGCTCTGGAACGCGTGGCTCTGGATGTTGGCAGGTGGTGGGGATATTTTGATATTATGGAAATTGATTTTATTTGCATTCATCAGTTGGCATGTTAATTCATATATCACATATCATATATATGGCCGTTTGAGCCTGGGAGTAGCACCCACTTATTATACTTTGCTGGTTGTGCAAGCCTCCCTAATTTGGATTTAACTTTATCTCCCGATGCCTATTGCGCATGCAGCCAGGGGATATGGCTCTTTGCTTTCAGGCAAGATGGCGGCTGCCAGGATCAGGAGTGCCGGAGGAGCGCGCTGACTCGAGGATCAGGTGAGGGTTTTTTTCTTTGTAAACCCCCCCCCCCCCCGTCCTGCCTCAAGCAGAACACCTCAAGCAACACAGGGCAGGGCAGAAGGGGTCACCTTTTGACTGGAATTCTGCTTTAAGTATAGCGCCGCTTGAGGTGTTCGAAGCCTCCCTGGTGTAAAGTAACAAGAAATATTCCTAGGATTGATATTTAACATTTTGCCCACATCATAACTAAAATAGAAAATGCTAAACTGCTCAGTGTCAAGTCCCATGGGACACCTGCCTTCTAGGTAAGTCCACAACCCCCAATCTCCGCTGCTAGCTTCACCTATAGACAAGCCCCTGTCTGCCAGGGCGCTTTACACGCCTCACCGGTCACGGTTGCCCCAGGACTTCGTAGCACAAAGGATGCGGACTTACAGGGAGGAAGGTAGATGAACCTGAGGCAAGACTGGGCGATGTCAGACACGGGTAATCTGTCCAATATAGCACAGCACCAAAGGGAAGAGACGGGAGAAGAGTCAAAATCGAGCCAGGGGTCTAACCGGGAGGTCACGGGTACGCAGTACAGAGGATGAGGCGGAATCGTAGTCAGGAAACAAGCAAGGGTCCGTCCAGGCGGCAATCACCGGAAGGTCAAACAAGGCAACAGAATGGAATCTAAGCCAAAATCACACCCAGCAGCACGCTATCACGGGCACTGGTGTACCGTAGGGGTAAAACCTTATAGGGCTGAGCACTACAGGGAGTGTGCAGTGATGGGCTGGGCTGGATGCCCAATAACTTTGATGGGTGTTACGCCCAGGACAAACATTACAAGGGATTGGTCCCTTTAATTCAGCCTCCGGCGGGTTGCGCTGTGTGCAGCGCCGCGGGAGGGCATAAGAGGTACGTGCTCACGCACGTCTATGAGAGCAGGGGATGCAGCAATGAGGTGGTGAGGCGGCCGTGCTCGCCGCTGCACGAGCCGACGCTGCCTGAGCCGCCGCTCGCGGCGGCCGTCGAGCAGGAAGGGCCCGGCCAGCTGCCCGGAGACAGCGCGGGACCGGAGGCGAGGTGAGTTTACTGTGACATTCGGAATAAAATGTTCTTGTCGCGTTGACCGTTTAACACACAGTTCAGCTCTGGCCCAGGAACTTACTGTGCTTGAGCTTACTCCTCTGGCGAGCCTACCCTACAACTTCATCAGAGATTAGCGAAAGCGTTGTTTCCCAACCCTCTCCCCGAGAGTCACCAATGAGTCATGTTTTCTGGATGACTCGTTGGTGGCCCGAACTTTGGGGCATGGCTGTGGCTGGGTCCCCCCACCCGGCGTGTGCAGCAGTAAGCATGCCATGAGTAAGGACTAGAGATGGGCGAACCCGAACCGCAAAGTTTGGGTTTGTACCGAGTTTGGGTTCCTGAACAAGGACTTCAGCCAGAAGTCCGTGTTCAAGTTCGGCATCCTGGCCGAAACATCAAATGACCAACTGATGGGCTGAGAGCCGGTGACCATCTTTTTGTAGCCCTGACTGGGGCCAACTTGGAACGTCGCCACAGCTCCACCGCCGCAGACACCAGACATTTATTCAAAGTGCGGCCAAACATGCCGAACTCGCACTTTGGGGGGCTTCGTCCATGTCTAAAGAAGACACTTGTAGTGCCAGCAGGCAGTTCTTGCACTAAAAGTGCCGTCACTCATGGGAGCCGGTGGCCATCTTTTTGTAGCCCGGGTTGGGGCCAAATTCAAACGCTGCTGCTGCTCCACCACTGAGGATAGCAGGCAGGAGTGAGTGCACCCTTAGATGAAGCGAGTTGATGTGTTGCTCAGAAGCCCATCAACCAGCTTTTACCTGTTCGGGGAAGATGCCGAACCCCAACATGGGCCTCTGGCTGAAATGCGTGTTCGGGTTTGGGAACCCAAACTCACAAAGTTCAGTACAAACCTAATAATAAAATTAAATAATTACATCCTCTGCCTCCTCTACCCCCCAATCTGTCCATAGTTCACCATGTTTGTGCTTCATACCACCAATGCCAGACTCATTGTTATCATGTGGTCTTGCACCTGGTGAGCCCTACCGACCGGGAACAGCTTGAGTGCATAGACCAGGAAATCTCCTTCTGGCTGAGACATCAGAACCTTTGCTACTGACACTGGGAGGATCTGCACCACAGAGGAGAGGGCTGATGCATGTGTTCTGTTTAATTGCAAACAGTTTCCTAACATTTTTTAGTGGACTAAAGAGGAAAAGAATGTCCTGCTTAAATATGGAAAACTATTATTTTGCTTTTCTGCCTGATTGTTTTCCTCTTCTGAAATGTAAAATAAAAATGTATGATAGGGTTGTGCCCCCCAGACCTGTTATTTACTTATCAGCATGCTGTTTCCTATTTTCTTATTTTCCTGTGGCTCTGTGTTTGCTCAAGTGGTTTGTGGCTGCAAATGCCAGAATCCTTCCACTGTAACATAATCAGGCACAATTTGGCACAATCAGGCAGCAGTAATGACCTCCACATGTGAGAATGTAACCCATTAGAGATTGTGATCCCTTCATTTGAAGAGGCTGAATTAGAGCAGGAGGGGTTGAACCTGTAAGCTCATGAATGTGGTGCCTTGCCCTTAGATGATCAGATGATTATCAAGCCAGAGTCAGGAAGCCCCTGGTCTGTACACCAAACACACCACTTTTGTGTCTGTTTCAATCTAAAATTATTGCCAAAAAAAATAAAAACGAAGAAAATAACAAATATGCTCAGCAGCACCTTGGGGGCATCATTTATGCATGAAACAATGGAAAAATGTTAAAATGCAAAAATAAAGTTACCCTTTAAGCTGCAAAGACAGCATTGTCTACCACAACATTGCATGATCTGTGATGTGCCGACCGATTGGAACTTCCCCCTCCATATGTTGGACTGGCTGTATGAGCAGATAAAGGCGATTAATCACTTCCTCATGCATCAGCCGGCCAGCTTTACATGGCAGCACATTTCCAATTGAGCCACTGGCTTATGGATGCCTGATGACTGCTGGGGCCATTTTATTAAGCCAATCTGCTCATCAGTCGGTAAGATTATAGTCTTAACGATGTGATTCTGGAGGGTGCCCTGGACCCAGACCAGTGCTCAATGTATCACATCCAACCGAGCCCGGAGCTGGATGAAGTGGTGGAGGAGAATGATGAGGAGAAGCTCAATGCACAGAAGGTTCTCTTTAAATGTTTGTAAAATAACTGACTTTATTAGACCTCAGTATTATTTAGATCAGTTAGACACAGGTGACACCCCCAAAAGTAGACCCCGGGGTATCTGGGTACCGCCATCATTGTTTCTTTTAAAACAATTGTTTAATCACATAGCAAAAACTAGTGTGGTGTGCAGTTATATTGTTTATAGTCCCATAGAACACATTGGCAAGGTTATGAAGCCTATTATTACATTTGCAGTTCTTTTGTTTTATCCCACATTCATTGTAAATTATAAGCCATTTATTACAGTGCAGAGCTTACAAAAATAGCACGATATACAAAACTTTCTTAGGAATGTTTTTGAAATCTCTACATGATTCACGTGATCTATTTTATTTGCTTGTAACTCTGAGGCTATTCAAACACGTACGCAGTATATACATAGAAATGTCACCCCACATATTTATACACAGATTTTACTTTTTCCTCTTGTTAAAGTGGACCAACACCCAGGGGGGATCGGCCCGGGAATCTATAAGATTCCCGGACCGATCAGATCCCTCCCCGTGGGGGATCCGAAATCGGGATGTCCCGCGGGGAGGAACCCCCCAGGAGGCCCACAATCCTTACCTTACCGGCGATCCAACGGCGCATGCGCGAGACGCGGCCGCGTCTCTCGGTTCCCTCTAGCAGGGCACGCTCCCGCGCCGGCCGTTTTGTGAATGGCCGGCGCAGGCGCGCTCCCTGTTAGAGGGAAGCGAGAGACGCAGCCAATGACAGCGCTCTGGTATGCACGTCCAAGCGGCTTTGGACGCGCATACCAGAACGGCTCTGAGCGCTGTCATTGGCCGGACGAGGTCACGTGGGAGCGGGGAGAGGTGAGTTTTTGCGGCCTAAGTGGACCAACACCCAGGATAGTCAAAATCCTGGGTGTTGGTCCACTTTAAGCAAGCTTTACTGCCCCCGACTAGGCCTGATTAGGCTAATTAATAAGTACTGGTTTGCACAGTGTGGCACAACAACATATACTAAATGAATTTAGTTCAATGCAGTTAACACACACAAAGGACTGGAACGGGGCTGTCCGACATTGTTAGGATTTTGTCATCTTCAGAACGCAGATAGATTTTTTCTTACTTTGTTAAAATGTAATTTGTAAATACATTTGGTTATTTAACATTGGCACTTATTTGAGTCTCATATACATATGCTCTAGGGGGAGAACATGACGTGTTATCAGGACAAGCAACGTTATATAAATCTTTGAAACATTTGCTTACATTGTTTCATTTATTATGGGCTATTTACTATGAGTGCACTGTGTTCTGATCTAAACCTTACTATGTCTTAGCTAATTTTGACTTCCGCACAGGCTAGTGACTTTATCTCCCTGTGCTGCCACACTTAGTGTTTTATGACCACTGGTCTCTTCTATGGCTGTGCTCATATGACATGAATTCGTGATTCATCGCACTCAGCATGTTGCAAGTTTTCAGTGGAGCTTGAGCTCGGTACTGAGGGTCCAGGTTCTCACATGTTCCTGCTAATCCTTCTGCTGTTTGAAGAACATCTCATATAAGGATTCTCTGAGATGCTTGCTCTTGATGCTGTAGATGATGGGGTTCAGCACGGGAGGGAAAAACAGATAAGCATTGGCCATGATTCCTAGAAACAGTGGAGATATGGACTTTCCAAATCTATGCACCACAGTCATCGCTACCGTTAGAACATAGAAGAAGAAGACCGCACAGAGGTGGGACACACAAGTGTTCAATAACTTGTAACGGTCCTTCACAGTGGCCTTGAGAACAGATTTAATGAGGAGAACATAAGACAGGACAATGAGGAACACATCCAGCGCGACTGTGCAAAGGATCACCACAAGCCCATAAAAGATGTTAAACATATTAGTCCCACGACAAGCCAACTTCATGACCTCTTGGTGCAAGCAATAGGAATGGAATAGGACATCACTGCAGAAGGGCAGAAACCGGAGGCTAGTTACGGGGGGTACAAGGAGAAGGGTGCCCCGAAGGAAAGACGCTAGACCAATCTTGGCCACGGTAGAGTGAGTAAGAATAGACGTGTACCTTAGAGGATGACAGATGGCCACGTACCTGTCAAATGCCATAGCCACCAGGACTGAGGACTCGGTGATGGCGAGCGAATGAATGAAGAACATTTGTAGGAGGCACGCTTGGAATCTGATGCTTTGATGGTGGAACAAGAAGATTCTCACAACTGAGGGGCTGATGACTGCAGATAAGAGAAGGTCAATGCTGCCCAGCATGCAGAGAAACAGGAACATGGGCTCGTGGAGATGCTGATTTCGGATTATCACAAAGAGAATGAGACTGTTTCCAACAAGAGAGGTGAAGAACATGAAGCAGAACGGCATGGAGATCCAGACATAGGGTGACTCCAGGCCTGGCAGTCCGGCCAAGACAAATGTGGTGGGGATATGGCAGTTGTTTAGGGTCAGCATGATTACCTGATGGGAAAACAATGTGATCACAACAAGGATATAAATACTGGAGCACTGAGGCCTTCAAGCCTCTTTCAAGACAAATCTCTGAATATTGACTCCAAATACTCACTTACCTAGGAATTCAATAGAAAATCACTAGCACATTGCAGTCGTGCAGGCGTGAAGCTAGCCTTGGTGTATCTCACTCCAGCATAGTTCCTTCACCCTGGCCTTTCGATCTCACGTTCTAGTCTAACATCTCTGCATTCATGTCACCTCGCTTTCTCACACTGACATATGGCCAAAACACAGTCATTTCCCAGCATGCAGTTCTTCTCCTGTCCCCAATATAACATTGTGTGACACTGAGTAGACAATCACTGCAGCTCTCTAAGCATAATGGCACAGTATACTGGCCTCCTGTCTCGCATCGTCCCTTACATTCAATTCCACACTAAAAACAAAGTGCTAGACATTAGGAAAACAAACTCCAAGAAAATGGCGGAAGTCAGTATATTAAAAGAAAAGAAGTCGCCTATAAGAAGTATAAAGAAAGTGGAAGTGTAGCTGACAGAGAGAGTATTAAATTAAACAGAGAGAAGTGGCAACAGAGAGGCGACAGAAAGAAGAAAAGCAGAACAATCTCAAAAATTAGAAATAGCAAAAATAATTATATTGAAGAGGATAAGGCTGTGGCTGGAAATCTGAAGAGCTACTTTTGTTCTGTCTTTTCAGATAGTGGCTTTCAAACCCATAGCAGGCATGGCCATAGCACAGCATCCAGTTGGGAGCCCAGCTACAGAGTTTTTAGATGCTGATCTGGCATCTAAAGATAAGTAAAGCAAAGGGCCCGGATGGCATCCACCATCCGGGAACAAAGATTTGTGATTGCAGCCCCTCTGACTGATTTACTTAACCATTCCCTTTCCACTGGTGAGGTTCCAGATGACTGGAGAATGGCCAATGTCATACTAATCCATAAAAAGGGGAGTAGAGAAGAAGACAGTAATTACAGGACAGTTAGTGTAACATCTATAGTGGGAAAACTAATGAAAACTCTCCTAAATAAACAGACAACTCCCCATCTAAAAATTAACAACGTGTTGGACCCGAAACAGAGTACTGTGTGCAGTTCTGAAGACCTCCCCTGCAAAAAGACATTATTCAAATAGAACGGGTCCAAAGGCCGGCAACAAAAATGGTGGAAGGACTTAAAATGTATCAGGAAGAGAACTTAATTTGTACAGTCTGGAGGAAAGAAGGGAGAGAGGGGACATGATGGAAACCTTTATATATGGGATGGCCCCAAAACTTACATCACTGGTTATCCCATGGAGCATCTGCGGGCCACAACCACATCCCCACTATAAAGTTGATTTAGCGCCATGAGGATTTTTTTTCTCATGTTTTTGTGTAAGTAAACATTTTTTCTCACTGGGTTTTTTCCTCGGTGCAATTCTGCAACATATTTAGCTGTGGATTTTTTTTAAACATTTGCATAGTTAAATATGCTGCTGAATTGCACCAAGGGATAGACAACAAATTAGACCTAATGCCCTGGAAAAGAGAGAGAGACGTCCTGCTAAGGAACTTGCTTCAAAGGAAAAAGATAAATGACCCGCACAGACCATGGATGAGTGCCGAGATCATACTGGAGGTGGGCTCATGTGACTGGGGAGCTTTGGAGATGTCATGAGGATCTACTGATGGCCAGATATGTCTGCTTCTGACAGTATAAAATGTGGAACCTTCTTCACTTGGATTCTTTGGCCCTTATTCATGAAGGGATAGCGTCAGGTGGCCCCTTGTTAATGAGAGGTAGCGACAGGTAAACACCGGACACGGCAGGAATTACACATTTATCAAGCAGGATCTGTTTAGCGACTGGGATAGCGCCATGTAGCGTCCGATTCATCATTATCCCAGCCTCAGCGTACAGTGCCAGCATTCAGCATTACACAGCGCCAGGTATGACCTCTGGCTACCTGTCGCTCCCCCATACATTTCAATGGACGATCCTTTTCTTCTCTTTTAACTGTTTTTTTTTTTTTTTAAATCTCAAATAATGTTGTGACCTCTTATGGCATTGAAAATTTAGGTCTTTCAAAACTTTTTCATGTTTTATATATTTCTGCAGAAATGACATTACAGGTCTGGCCTTGAACAGCGACAGGTATGACCTCTCGCTACCTGGCGCTCTCCAATGCATTTCAATGGAACAATCTTTAAATATTAATAATTAATTGTTATTAATTTTTTTTTTTTTTTTTTAAATGTGAAAAATTCTGTGACCACTTCTGCCATGTTAGATAATTTTTTTAAGGGAAAAAAAATAAAAAAAAATGTACACAATTGATATTACAGGTCTGATATTAATGTATTCATATTACTAAATTCTTTAAAAAACTTGTTTTTTTTTGGTTTCCAAAAATATGGTTGTTTGGGGGTTAAAAAACGACTTTTAACCCATCGCCGCCAGCGCCCTGGGGTGTAAACAAGCATTTCACAGCGCGAGAATTTTTTGAGCGTGATTTTTTAATGAATATGGTGGGAGCCGGTCGCTAGGGCCAGTCGCTATCATGCGCTCCCATACAGCGCGGAACCTGTCAAATAGCGACTCCTCACCCAATATTCAACATTACTGCAAACCGGCTGAGTCGCTATCAACTACCGAACAACGGCCAAGCACGGCGACTACTAGCGCGCGCTGTGAAAATGCCGCTACAGTCGCTCAACTGTCGCTACCTGGCGCTATTAATGAATCGGCCTCCCCGTCTCTGTTGAGCCTTCTTTAGGACAACGGTGGCTTGCCTACTCCACTTCATCCACTTTATCACTGTGCCGAGGAATTTTGCGCTGGTGGCGATATTGACCTCATCCTTAGCCATGGAGATGGGACGGTGCGCTGGGTGTGAAATATAGGGACAGTGACATATATCCCCATGTGCGGATAATGGAGCATATTATCATGGAATTTATCATTTTGTGCTAAGAAAGTGCAAAGCAGCAATTGTATTCAAGTAAGGAGACAAAAATCTCTATAGTAACATATTGCACTTCAATATAGAATATATTATATATAAAATATATACATTATATATAAAAAATATATAAATAAATGGACACTTGCTTGTTCATTATTATCCCTTAATAAAGTGCATCAGTATATTAGCAGCAAAGCCAATTCTGTTACACACATAACGATTTATATAGTATTCAAGCTTGTAACATATTGCACTTAATAAGCAACAGCTCCCTGTATCATATTGCACGGGCAATCTGATTCATCGCTAACGCCAGGCAGCGACGGATGAACGTCTGTAGCGCGGCATTTTCAGAGCGCCCGCTAGTAGTCGCTGTGCTCGCCCGTGGTTCGCTAGCTCAGTCGCTGTGCAGCATTGATGAATACATTGTGGGGAGTCGCTATATGACCAGCACAGCGCTGTATGGGAGCGAATGTTAGCGACTGGTCAGTGCGACCGACTCACACCGTATTCATCAAAAAAACAGCCTCACAAACCTCCGGCGCTCAAAAAAAGGTTGTTTTTTGAACATGTATCCACCAGTAACAAAGTGAAAACATTTGGAATGACATTGTTATAACATTGTAACATGAACATATTAATGCCAGACCTGTCATGTCAATTCTACATAAATATATAAAACATGAAAAAAAAACAAAAAAATGGCTTTTTCAAGGCCAGAAGAGGTCACAACATTATTTGAGAATTAATTTTTTTTAAAAAATAACCCCCCCCCCCTGTTTAAATAAAAGAACGTCCATAGAAATGTATGGGAGAGCGACAGGTAGCGAGAGATCATACCTGGCGCTGTGCAAGGCTGAACGCCAGCGCTGTTTCGCTGAGGCTGGGATAATGATGAATCGGACGCTACATGGCGCTATCCCAGTCGCTCAACAGAATCTGCCTGATAAATGTGTAATTGCTGCCGTGTCCGGCGTTCACCAGTCGCTACCTGTCATTTACAAGGCGCTACCTGACGCTATCCCTTCATGAATAAGGGCCATACTGTATCATATTGCACCTGAGGAATACGTCTCCTCTCTCATGTATAGACGATGTAAAGGTCACAGAGTTGTTTTAGCATAACGTATCTATTGATATAACTCAGCAACAACCAGCAGTGGAAAAAGACTAGAGATGAGCGAACTTTTGAAAAATTCGATTCGACTGATTCGCCGAATTTTCCGACAAAAATCGTTTCGACCCGAATAAATTTGCGACGAATCGCTATTAAAAACGGCTATTTCTGAGCCTCCTACAGCCTCAATAGGGTTGTAAACCATTCTGCCTTGCTGTAACACGCATAGGATGCGTGCTGGGTTAGTTAAATAATACTTTGAAGAAATATCACATGCAGATCAGAGGCATCGCTAATAGAATCGCAGAGCGGCACAATTGCAGAGAGTTGAAGTAGCATCACTATGAGGGGCAGGAGCCCAAACATTGCTTTAAAGAGACACTGGAGTTGGCAGCAGCAGGAGCCCAAAAATTGGATGAATCACACCCTGGAGTTGGCAGCAGCAGCAGGAGCCCAAACATTGGCTGAAAGAGACACTGGGGTTGGCTTCAGGAGCCCAAAAATTGGATGAATCACACCCTGGAGTTGGCAGCAGCAGCAGCAGGAGCCCAAACATTACTTTAAAGAGACACTGGGGTTGGCTTCAGGAGCCCAAAAATTGGATGAATCACACCCTGGAGTTGGCAGAAGTTGGCAGCAGCAGCAGCAGGAGCCCAAATATACACTGGAGTTGGCTTCAGGAGCCCAAAAATTGGATGAATCACACCCTGGAGTTGGCAGGAGTTGACACCAGCAGCAGCAGGAGCCCAAATATACACTGGAGTTGGCTTCAGGAGCCCAAAAATTGGATGAATCACACCCTGGAGTTGGCAGAAGTTGGCAGCAGCAGCAGCAGGAGCCCAAATATACACTGGAGTTGGCCTCAGGAGCCCAAAAATTGGATGAATCACACCCTGGAGTTGGCAGAAGTTGGCAGCAGCAGCAGCAGGAGCCCAAATATACACTGGAGTTGGCCTCAGGAGCCCAAAAATTGGATGAATCACACCCTGGAGTTGGCAGGAGTTGACAGTAGCAGCAGCAGGAGCCCAAATATACACTGGAGTTGGCCTCAGGAGCCCAAAAATTGGATGAATCACACCCTGGAGTTGGCAGAAGTTGGCAGCAGCAGCAGCAGGAGCCCAAATATACACTGGAGTTGGCTTCAGGAGCCCAAAAATTGGATGAATCACACCCTGGAGTTGGCAGGAGTTGACACCAGCAGCAGCAGGAGCCCAAATATACACTGGAGTTGGCTTCAGGAGCCCAAAAATTGGATGAATCACACCCTGGAGTTGGCGGAAGTTGGCAGCAGCAGCAGCAGGAGCCCAAATATACACTGGAGTTGGCCTCAGGAGCCCAAAAATTGGATGAATCACACCCTGGAGTTGGCAGAAGTTGGCAGCAGCAGCAGCAGGAGCCCAAATATACACTGGAGTTGGCCTCAGGAGCCCAAAAATTGGATGAATCACACCCTGGAGTTGGCAGAAGTTGGCAGCAGCAGCAGCAGGAGCCCAAATATACACTGGAGTTGGCTTCAGGAGCCCAAAAATTGGATGAATCACACCCTGGAGTTGGCAGGAGTTGACACCAGCAGCAGCAGGAGCCCAAATATACACTGGAGTTGGCTTCAGGAGCCCAAAAATTGGATGAATCACACCCTGGAGTTGGCAGAAGTTGGCAGCAGCAGCAGCAGGAGCCCAAATATACACTGGAGTTGGCCTCAGGAGCCCAAAAATTGGATGAATCACACCCTGGAGTTGGCAGAAGTTGGCAGCAGCAGCAGCAGGAGCCCAAATATACACTGGAGTTGGCCTCAGGAGCCCAAAAATTGGATGAATCACACCCTGGAGTTGGCAGAAGTTGGCAGCAGCAGCAGCAGGAGCCCAAATATACACTGGAGTTGGCCTCAGGAGCCCAAAAATTGGATGAATCACACCCTGGAGTTGGCAGAAGTTGGCAGCAGCAGCAGCAGGAGCCCAAATATACACTGGAGTTGGCCTCAGGAGCCCAAAAATTGGATGAATCACACCCTGGAGTTGGCAGGAGTTGACAGTAGCAGCAGCAGGAGCCCAAATATACACTGGAGTTGGCCTCAGGAGCCCAAAAATTGGATGAATCACACCCTGGAGTTGGCAGGAGTTGGCAGCAGCAGCAGCAGGAGCCCAAATATACACTGGAGTTGGCCTCAGGAGCCCAAAAATTGGATGAATCACACCCTGGAGTTGGCAGAAGTTGGCAGCAGCAGCAGCAGGAGCCCAAATATACACTGGAGTTGGCTTCAGGAGCCCAAAAATTGGATGAATCACACCCTGGAGTTGGCAGAAGTTGGCAGCAGCAGCAGGAGCCCAAATATACACTGGAGTTGGCCTCAGGAGCCCAAAAATTGGATGAATCACACCCTGGAGTTGGCAGAAGTTGGCAGCAGCAGCAGCAGGAGCCCAAATATACACTGGAGTTGGCCTCAGGAGCCCAAAAATTGGATGAATCACACCCTGGAGTTGGCAGAAGTTGCCAGCAGCAGCAGCAGGAGCCCAAATATACACTGGAGTTGGCCTCAGGAGCCCAAAAATTGGATGAATCACACCCTGGAGTTGGCAGAAGTTGGCAGCAGCAGCAGCAGGAGCCCAAATATACACTGGAGTTGGCCTCAGGAGCCCAAAAATTGGATGAATCACACCCTGGAGTTGGCAGGAGTTGACACCAGCAGCAGCAGGAGCCCAAATATACACTGGAGTTGGCTTCAGGAGCCCAAAAATTGGATGAATCACACCCTGGAGTTGGCAGAAGTTGGCAGCAGCAGCAGCAGGAGCCCAAATATACACTGGAGTTGGCCTCAGGAGCCCAAAAATTGGATGAATCACACCCTGGAGTTGGCAGAAGTTGGCAGCAGCAGCAGCAGGAGCCCAAATATACACTGGAGTTGGCCTCAGGAGCCCAAAAATTGGATGAATCACACCCTGGAGTTGGCAGGAGTTGACAGTAGCAGCAGCAGGAGCCCAAATATACACTGGAGTTGGCCTCAGGAGCCCAAAAATTGGATGAATCACACCCTGGAGTTGGCAGGAGTTGACAGTAGCAGCAGCAGGAGCCCAAATATACACTGGAGTTGGCTTCAGGAGCCCAAAAATTGGATGAATCACACCCTGGAGTTGGCAGGAGTTGACACCAGCAGCAGCAGGAGCCCAAATATACACTGGAGTTGGCTTCAGGAGCCCAAAAATTGGATGAATCACACCCTGGAGTTGGCAGAAGTTGGCAGCAGCAGCAGCAGGAGCCCAAATATACACTGGAGTTGGCCTCAGGAGCCCAAAAATTGGATGAATCACACCCTGGAGTTGGCAGAAGTTGGCAGCAGCAGCAGCAGGAGCCCAAATATACACTGGAGTTGGCTTCAGGAGCCCAAAAATTGGATGAATCACACCCTGGAGTTGGCAGGAGTTGACACCAGCAGCAGCAGGAGCCCAAATATACACTGGAGTTGGCCTCAGGAGCCCAAAAATTGGATGAATCACACCCTGGAGTTGGCAGAAGTTGGCAGCAGCAGCAGCAGGAGCCCAAATATACACTGGAGTTGGCCTCAGGAGCCCAAAAATTGGATGAATCACACCCTGGAGTTGGCAGAAGTTGGCAGCAGCAGCAGCAGGAGCCCAAATATACACTGGAGTTGGCCTCAGGAGCCCAAAAATTGGATGAATCACACCCTGGAGTTGGCAGGAGTTGACAGTAGCAGCAGCAGGAGCCCAAATATACACTGGAGTTGGCCTCAGGAGCCCAAAAATTGGATGAATCACACCCTGGAGTTGGCAGAAGTTGGCAGCAGCAGCAGCAGGAGCCCAAATATACACTGGAGTTGGCCTCAGGAGCCCAAAAATTGGATGAATCACACCCTGGAGTTGGCAGGAGTTGACACCAGCAGCAGCAGGAGCCCAAATATACACTGGAGTTGGCTTCAGGAGCCCAAAAATTGGATGAATCACACCCTGGAGTTGGCAGAAGTTGGCAGCAGCAGCAGCAGGAGCCCAAATATACACTGGAGTTGGCCTCAGGAGCCCAAAAATTGGATGAATCACACCCTGGAGTTGGCAGAAGTTGGCAGCAGCAGCAGCAGGAGCCCAAATATACACTGGAGTTGGCCTCAGGAGCCCAAAAATTGGATGAATCACACCCTGGAGTTGGCAGGAGTTGACAGTAGCAGCAGCAGGAGCCCAAATATACACTGGAGTTGGCCTCAGGAGCCCAAAAATTGGATGAATCACACCCTGGAGTTGGCAGGAGTTGACAGTAGCAGCAGCAGGAGCCCAAATATACACTGGAGTTGGCTTCAGGAGCCCAAAAATTGGATGAATCACACCCTGGAGTTGGCAGGAGTTGACACCAGCAGCAGCAGGAGCCCAAATATACACTGGAGTTGGCTTCAGGAGCCCAAAAATTGGATGAATCACACCCTGGAGTTGGCAGAAGTTGGCAGCAGCAGCAGCAGGAGCCCAAATATACACTGGAGTTGGCCTCAGGAGCCCAAAAATTGGATGAATCACACCCTGGAGTTGGCAGGAGTTGACAGTAGCAGCAGCAGGAGCCCAAATATACACTGGATTTGGCTTCAGGAGCCCAAAAATTGGATGAATCACACCCTGGAGTTGGCAGGAGTTGACACCAGCAGCAGCAGGAGCCCAAATATACACTGGAGTTGGCTTCAGGAGCCCAAAAATTGGATGAATCACACCCTGGAGTTGGCAGAAGTTGGCAGCAGCAGCAGCAGGAGCCCAAATATACACTGGAGTTGGCCTCAGGAGCCCAAAAATTGGATGAATCACACCCTGGAGTTGGCAGAAGTTGGCAGCAGCAGCAGCAGGAGCCCAAATATACACTGGAGTTGGCCTCAGGAGCCCAAAAATTGGATGAATCACACCCTGGAGTTGGCAGGAGTTGACAGTAGCAGCAGCAGGAGCCCAAATATACACTGGAGTTGGCCTCAGGAGCCCAAAAATTGGATGAATCACACCCTGGAGTTGGCAGGAGTTGACAGTAGCAGCAGCAGGAGCCCAAATATACACTGGAGTTGGCTTCAGGAGCCCAAAAATTGGATGAATCACACCCTGGAGTTGGCAGGAGTTGACACCAGCAGCAGCAGGAGCCCAAATATACACTGGAGTTGGCTTCAGGAGCCCAAAAATTGGATGAATCACACCCTGGAGTTGGCAGAAGTTGGCAGCAGCAGCAGCAGGAGCCCAAATATACACTGGAGTTGGCCTCAGGAGCCCAAAAATTGGATGAATCACACCCTGGAGTTGGCAGAAGTTGGCAGCAGCAGCAGCAGGAGCCCAAATATACACTGGAGTTGGCTTCAGGAGCCCAAAAATTGGATGAATCACACCCTGGAGTTGGCAGGAGTTGACACCAGCAGCAGCAGGAGCCCAAATATACACTGGAGTTGGCTTCAGGAGCCCAAAAATTGGATGAATCACACCCTGGAGTTGGCAGAAGTTGGCAGCAGCAGCAGCAGGAGCCCAAATATACACTGGAGTTGGCCTCAGGAGCCCAAAAATTGGATGAATCACACCCTGGAGTTGGCAGGAGTTGACAGTAGCAGCAGCAGGAGCCCAAATATACACTGGATTTGGCTTCAGGAGCCCAAAAATTGGATGAATCACACCCTGGAGTTGGCAGGAGTTGACACCAGCAGCAGCAGGAGCCCAAATATACACTGGAGTTGGCTTCAGGAGCCCAAAAATTGGATGAATCACACCCTGGAGTTGGCAGAAGTTGGCAGCAGCAGCAGCAGGAGCCCAAATATACACTGGAGTTGGCCTCAGGAGCCCAAAAATTGGATGAATCACACCCTGGAGTTGGCAGAAGTTGGCAGCAGCAGCAGCAGGAGCCCAAATATACACTGGAGTTGGCCTCAGGAGCCCAAAAATTGGATGAATCACACCCTGGAGTTGGCAGGAGTTGACAGTAGCAGCAGCAGGAGCCCAAATATACACTGGAGTTGGCCTCAGGAGCCCAAAAATTGGATGAATCACACCCTGGAGTTGGCAGAAGTTGGCAGCAGCAGCAGCAGGAGCCCAAATATACACTGGAGTTGGCCTCAGGAGCCCAAAAATTGGATGAATCACACCCTGGAGTTGGCAGAAGTTGGCAGCAGCAGCAGCAGGAGCCCAAATATACACTGGAGTTGGCCTCAGGAGCCCAAAAATTGGATGAATCACACCCTGGAGTTGGCAGGAGTTGACAGTAGCAGCAGCAGGAGCCCAAATATACACTGGAGTTGGCCTCAGGAGCCCAAAAATTGGATGAATCACACCCTGGAGTTGGCAGGAGTTGGCAGCAGCAGCAGCAGGAGCCCAAAAAATGGCCTAAAGACATAAATATGTTTTGCACCATTTGGAAAGTGTAAAAAGTGGCACCATGCTGAATCTAGTCGCATGCATCAGGCATTGGTGGGTGGAAATCCTGGCTGATCCATCCCTGATTCATTTTGACAAAGGTGAGTCTCTCCACATTTTTAGTTGACAGACGAGTTCTCCTCGCCGTAACTATGGCCCCCGCCGCACTAAACACCCGCTCAGATGGCACGCTACTTGCCGGGCAGGACAGCTTTTCCAGGGCAAACTCTGCTAGTTGCGGCCACAAATCAAGTTTGGCTGCCCAGAAGTCCAGCGGATCCTCAAGGTGTGTTGGCATGGTCATGTCAAAGTATGACATGACCTGCTGGTTCAGGTCCTGCTCCAGGTCTTCCTGCTGCTCATGAGTAGCCTCACTATGCGGGTGTAGAAAGCTACTCATTAGCGACTGAAGACTGAGGCTGCTGCTGCTGATGGAGCTTCTGCTGCTGCTGCTGCCAACCCCCCCAGCGGCCATGGCAGTGGAAGGTGAGCGCAGAGGTCCCCTCGAGTCAGACCTGCGAGAGTATGGACCATGGCGCAGATAGGCATCGGCCAACTGCCTACGTAGAATGTCTTTGTAGTAGTTGAGTTTGTCCTCCCTCTCGGTGGGTTTAAAAAATGCCCCCATTTTGTGCCGGAAGCGAGGGTCCAATAAGGTGGACAGCCAGAAGTCATCCCGCCGACAGATGGAAACAATTCTGGGGTCACTACGCAAGCATGTGAGCATGCTTCGTGCCATTTGCGCAAGTGACTCGGATGGACTACCTGTCTCCATCTCCACTGCATACTGCCACGGTGTGCCCGGGTCCTCTGTCTCTCCTTCCTCAAAAACCTCTAGCTCCTCTGGCTGCTCCTGCTCCTCCTCTCCTGTCCGCTGACTAGATAAACCAGCCATTTCGCCAAGCCTAAACTGTGTTTCGCTGGGCAACTCCTCCTCCTCCTCTTCCTCCTCCTCCTCCTCCAGTTCAGCTCCAACGGGGTTCATGTGGCCGTAAGATGTAAACGCCATGTCTCCAGTGCCCTGACCAGCCATGGTTTCCAACATGTGCTGTAGTACATGAAGCAGTGGAATCACGTCGTTCATCCCGTAATCCTGCCGACTGACAAATAAAGTGGCTTCCTCAAAGGGCCTGAGCAAACGGCAGGTGTCACGTATGAGCTGCCACTGGTTGACATTGAAGTTACACAGGGGAGTCCCCCTATCTGCTTGGATCATCAGGAAATCCGTGATGGCTTTTCTCTGTTCATATAATCGGTCCAACATGTGAAGGGTGGAATTCCAACGGGTGGAAACATCGCAAATCAGACTATGTTGGGGGATACCATTCTGACGCTGTAGCTCAAGAAGGGTGTGTTTGGCGGTGTAGGAGTGGCTGAAGTGCATGCAAAGTTTCCGTGAAGTTGTTAGGATGTCCTGCAGATGGGGGGAACACTTCAGAAACCGCTTGACAACCAGATTGAAGACGTGAGCCATGCAGGGGGCATGGGTCAGGCTTCCTTGGCGCAGCGCAGACAAAATGTTCTTCCCATTGTCGGTAACCATGATTCCCATTTTAAGTTTTCTCGGAGTAAGCCATGTTTGGATTTCCTGATGAATACATTTAAGCAGTTCCTCCCCTGTGTGACTCCGTTCGCCAAGACAAACCATGTGAAGCACTGCGTGACACCTCCGTGCCCTGCACACATGGTAGACTGGAGGGGCACTGAGACTTGAGCCTACAGTGGAGGGTGAGGAGATGGCGGAGGATGAGGAGGCCGAGTCGCACGGTGTCACAGGCCCAATGGGCAGAGAGCGCGGAGGCCGAATCGGCGTGACCTGTCCAAGTTGCTGCTGCAAAGGGACCACATTCACCCAGTGGGCCGTAAACGACATGTACTGCCCCTGACCGTAGTTACAGCTCCAGATGTCGGCGCTGCCATGTATTTTGCTACACACCGACAGGCTCAAGGACTGGCCCACCTTCTGTTCAACAAAAGTGTGCAGCGCTGGTACTGCCTTCTTGGCAAAGAAATGACGGCTTGGGACTCTCCACCTCGGCTCGGCACAAGCCATCAGTTCTCTGAAAGGTGCAGATTCCACCACCTGAAAAGGGAGCGACTGCAGCACCAGCAACTTGGACAGGAGCACATTCAGCTTCTGCGCCGTAGGATGAGTGGGAGCATACTGCTGTCTCTTGGACATGGCTTCGCTGATGGATTGCTGGCGGGATGCATGACTTGGAGGAGGAGGAGCAGGAGCGACAGAGGATGGGTATGACGCACAGCTGCCTTCGGCTGAGGTGCTGGAGCCTTGGCTGGCAGAAATTGGGAGCTCACTTGGTGAGGAAGCAGACTGGACCACCCCTTGGGAGCCTCGGTTCTCCCAGGTCGTTTTATGGTGACGCATCATATGTTGACGCAGGGCCGTGGTGCCAACATTTGGACCCTGGCCACGCTTCACCTTTTGCCTACATATCTTGCATGTGGCCATGTTACCCTCCTGCGGATGCCTCAGGAAAAACTGCCACACTGCCGAGTAGCTACTTTTCCCACCCCCTGGCCTCACTGATTCACTGCTGCTGTTGCCAACTCCAGGAACCCCTGCTCCACTACCTCCCGATAAGGTAGACTGCCGCACAGCAGGTGCTCTACCCCGGCCCCGGCCCCGGCCGGCTCCAGCCTTTGGAATTGTGCCCCCATGCTGACTGCTACCACCTTGCTGCCTCAGCTGCTGACTCCGGGGCAACCTGCACCCCTCTTCTCCTGATGATGACGATGAAGCCCCTTCATCACCCGGCTCCCAAGTGCGATCGGCTTCATCGTCATCATCATCATCATCACCGAGTTGTGGCTGTACGTCACTGATGTTCGTGGATTCGTCAACAGTGTCTGGCGCAGGAGCTGGAACGCTCGCAGCACCCACGACACTGTCCACATCACTATTTGTCTGCCTAGCTAAAGAAGCCACCTCCATTTCTTGGCTGGGCAGTAGCTGCTGACTGTCCTCTATCTGATGGTCCTCCTCACTAAAGAGTGGAGCTGAACCCAAAGCATAGGATACGTCGCTGGGGGAGGGAACGGCGTAGGCCAGAGGCAATGGGAGGACAGGGACTGCTCTCGGGGCATGCCAACTCAGGGTTGTGTCAGAGGAACCTACCGACCCTAGACTGGGGGTCTCAGACGTAAGTTGTGATGATGTTGTTGATGAGCGCGTCAACCAATCTACCACGGCAGATGCGTTACTGGTGGAGACCCGACCGCTAGCAGATACTGGCAGATTAGGTCTCTCAGCGTGACTCCTGCTGCTACTGGCCCCCAGTCTGATGCGAGCTCTGCCTGCGGAATCTTGGCCTCTGCCACTCCTCTTTTCACTTCCAGGCACTTGTCTGCCCGACATAGTCTAACTGGCGTGGTAGTAGGTGATATTTAAAAAAACCCCGGGCAGCGGTGGGTCTATATGAAACAGAATATAATGCACACCAAAAGTGAGCAGTAACACTCAGCCTCCAACAGGCCTGCTTAGTGTAAATAAGAGAGCTGCTTAGTGTAAATAAAGAGGGGTATGCTATGTTACAGAATGGGATGCCTCAACAGAAGTGCACCTGGCAGGCAGCAGTAAGCCTATGCCCAGCAAAAGTGTCTTATAATATAAATATAATAAGAGCAAATGCTTATATGGTCTTAAACAGAGGCTGCTTTAGTCACAGAATGGGATGCCCTGGGCAGGAATGGACCTGGCAGGGTCCAGTAGTGCTTTGGCCAGCAAAAGTGTCTTTATCAGGCTAATTTCAAATATGATAAGAGCAAATGCTTATATGGTCTTAAACAGAGGCTGCTGTAGTCACAGAATGGGATGCCCCGGGCAGGAATCGACCTGGCAGGGTCCAGTAGTGCTTTGGCCAGCAAAAGTGTCTTTATCAGGCCTAATTTCAAATATGATAAGAGCAAATGCTTATATGGTCTTAAACAGAGGCTGCTTTAGTCACAGAATGGGATGCCCTGGGCAGGAATGGACCTGGCAGGGTCCAGTAGTGCTTTGGCCAGCAAAAGTGTCTTTATCAGGCCTAATTTCAAATATGATAAGAGCAAATGCTTATATGGTCTTAAACAGAGGCTGCTTTAGTCACAGATTAGGATGCCCTGGGCAGGAATGGACCTGGCAGGGTCCAGTAGTGCTTTGGCCAGCAAAAGTGTCTTTATCAGGCTAATTTCAAATATGATAAGAGCAAATGCTTATATGGTCTTAAACAGAGGCTGCTGTAGTCACAGAATGGGACGCCCCGGGCAGGAATGGACCTGGCAGGGTCCAGTAGTGCTTTGGCCAGCAAAAGTGTCTTTATCAGGCCTAATTTCAAATATGATAAGAGCAAATGCTTATATGGTCTTAAACAGAGGCTGCTTTAGTCACAGAATGGGATGCCCTGGGCAGGAATGGACCTGGCAGGGTCCAGTAGTGCTTTGGCCAGCAAAAGTGTCTTTATCAGGCCTAATTTCAAATATGATAAGAGCAAATGCTTATATGGTCTTAAACAGAGGCTGCTGTAGTCACAGAATGGGATGCCCTGGGCAGGAATGGACCTGGCAGGGTCCAGTAGTGCTTTGGCCAGCAAAAGTGTCTTTATCAGGCCTAATTTCAAATATGATAAGAGCAAATGCTTATATGGTCTTAAACAGAGGCTGCTTTAGTCACAGAATGGGATGCCCTGGGCAGGAATGGACCTGGCAGGGTCCAGTAGTGCTTTGGCCAGCAAAAGTGTCTTTATCAGGCTAATTTCAAATATGATAAGAGCAAATGCTTATATGGTCTTAAACAGAGGCTGCTTTAGTCACAGAATGGGATGCCCTGGGCAGGAATGGACCTGGCAGGGTCCAGTAGTGCTTTGGCCAGCAAAAGTGTCTTTATCAGGCTAATTTCAAATATGATAAGAGCAAATGCTTATATGGTCTTAAACAGAGGCTGCTGTAGTCACAGAATGGGATGCCCTGGGCAGGAATGGACCTGGCAGGGTCCAGTAGTGCTTTGGCCAGCAAAAGTGTCTTTATCAGGCCTAATTTCAAATATGATAAGAGCAAATGCTTATATGGTCTTAAACAGAGGCTGCTTTAGTCACAGAATGGGATGCCTCACAGCAGACTTAAGATCAGTTCAGTATATATGCACAGTTAGTTACTATAAGCAGCCTGAAAACGCTAACAAAGGCTGGATGAAAAAAAAAAAATCTCCCTGTCAGCCAGCTCCGTTTTTCCTACCTTTCCCTGGCTTTCTGTCTGTCTCCTGTCTGTCTCCTGCCTGTCTCCTGCCTGTCCCTGTCTGTCCCTGTCTCCAGCCTGTCTAACTGCCTCAGCTACACAGCGTTCTGTCTGTCTGTCACGAATGCAATAGAGAAATGAGGAAAAGCAAGATGGCCGCCGTTAAATACCGCTGTGTGACGTCACCGGGCTTGCTGGCTGCTGATAGGCTGCATGTGACTGCCCCAGCTTGCACTGGCGCGGGATACATGTCCAGACATGTCCCGTCCGCCATCTTAGAATGCCTGTAAATGTAAATGAATGGATGTTAAAGGAAAACTTCGAGTGATCGAATCGCGGGGAAATTCGGATTCGATCCGAATCGAATTTTTCCTGAAATTCGGATCGAATCCGGGTTCGTCCGGATCGATTCGCTCATCCCTAAAAAAGACGATTCTGTGCGTACTCACCTGTAGAATTGCTTTTCCTATTGCATGGCACGGCCTGCTTCAAGTCATAACATCTGGGATTCCGCCACAAGGTGGCGCAGTGCACTGCAGAAGAGTTGTGGCTCCGCCCGGTACCATATTAAAATGGAATCACCATAGACTTATCCAGTAGTTGACAAGCAGTGATACAAGAACCAGGAACTAATAAAGATAACAACCCCAACTAAATTGGAACAATCACCATAAAGAGGAAACCAAGAACAACGTAACAAGGGTGGGGCGAAGCGGGCCGTGCCATGCAAGAACAAAAACAATTCTACAGGTGAGTACTCACAGAATTGTCTTTTTCCCATTGCATGGCACGGCCTGCTTCACAAAGTCATAACATCTGGGACATCCAAAAGCAGTGTCCATAAAGTAGGGTGGGATCCCCAAAAAGAAAGTAACAACAGACGGTTTAGACCACCACCGCCTGGAGTACCTTGCGGCCAAAAGCAGCATCAGCTGAGGCCTTAACATCAACCTTGTAAAACTTGGAAAAAGTATCAACAGAAGACCAAGTAGCGGCCTTACAAACTTGTTCAATAGAATAGCACGAGTGGAATGAGCAGTGATCCTAAAAGGAGGAACCTTCCCTTAGCAGAATAGGCCTGCTCCACCACCTGACAGATCCACTTGCTGATAGTAGATTTAGCCGGAGGCAAACCCTTCCTGGGACCAGCAGGAAGAACAAAAAGAGCGTCAGATTTCCTGAAAGGCTCAGTAGCAACCAAATAAAACTTCAGAGCCCTGGCAACATCCAAAGAATGAAGGGTCCGCTCCTTGGAATGAGCAGGGTTAGGACACAAGGAAGGCAAGACAATGTCCTGATTGAGATGAAAAGCAGACACAACCTTAGGCAAGAAATCCGGCTTATCCACCTTATCCTGATGTCGCTCAAAATAAGGAGGTTTGATGGAAAGCGCCGCCAGCTCAGAGACTCGCCTGACAGAAGTGATGGCCACCAAAAAGGCCACCTTAAGAGTCAGAATGGGCAAAGCAGCCCCACGGATAGGCTCAAATGGAGGACCCTGCAGAGCAGACAACACCAGATTCAGGTCCCAAGCTGGTAGCATAAGCTTACGTGGCGGACGCACATGAGTAACTCCCTGAAAGAAAGTCTTGACCAACCGGTGATTGGCAAAGGATCTTTGGAGAAAAATTGCCAGAGCTGACACCTGTCCCTTGAGGGCACTAAGCTGAAGGCCCAAATCCAGGCCATGTTGCAAAAAATCCAGAATCCTGGGAATAGAAAACACCCTAGGCAGAGACCTAGACTCACACCAGGCAATGTAAGCATTCCAGATCCTATAGTAGATAAAGGACGAGGACTTCTTCCTAGCCCTAATCATGGTATCAACAACAGAGGCCGGCAACCCCTTATCCATCAAGATGGAGGTTTCAGCAGCCAAGCCGTTAAAGCCACCATTTGTAAATTGGGATGGCGCAGCTGTCCCTGAGTGAGAAGATCTGGATCCTAGGGCAGAACATACTGATCCACTGCCATATGCACAATGTCTGCGAACCACACCCTCCTTGGGTTCCTGGGCTATCTTGTGCAGCACCCTGCCCAGCAGAGGAAGGGGAGGGAACACATAGCGAAGCCGAAACTCCATCCAAGGCATTGCTAGCGCATCCGTGGCGACGGCCAGAGGATCCTGTGACAGGGAGACAAACCTGGGAAGATTGTGGCGGGACGCAAACAGGTCCACATCCGGCTGACTCCACCGGTGACAAAGGGAGTGAAATACCTTGTTGCTGAGAGACCATTCCCCCAACCGAGACATCCCTCTGCTCAAGGAGTCTGCCTCCTGGTTCTCCACCCCCAGAATGTAAACCGCTGAGATGCAGGGCACATTCTCTTCCGCCCAAGACAGTATCAGGGAGACTTCCTTGAGGGCTCGCTTGCTCCCTGATGATGGATGTGGGCAACCGCTGTCTGGTTGTCCGAGCGGATCTGAACAGCCCGACCCCGAAGGTGTGAGGTCAGCTGAGCAAGAACCAATCTGATCGCCCTCAGTTCCAGAACATTGATGGGAGCATGGGCCTCCTGGGGGCCCCATTGACCCTGGAACTTCAGAGACTTCCCAAAGCCCCCCAACCTGACAGACTGGCATCTGTGGTGACAGTCTCCCAACGCTGGGGCAGAAAAGTCCTGCCCACTAGAAGGTTCCTTGAGTCCAGCCACCACAAGAGGGACTGTCTGGCCAGGGGAGACAGAGCAAATTCCTGATCCAGGGACACAGGGTCCCGATTCCAAACAGACAGAAGGTGCAACTGAAGAGGCCTCATGCGAAACTGAGCAAAGGGGACCGCCTCGAAGTAGGACACCATCAGACCCTCTAACTGCATCCCCTGCCGGATGGAGAAATGGGGACACAAGAGCAGAGTCCGTGCCTGCTTCTGAAGGCCCTCCACTTTCAGCAGAGGCAGGAATACCTTGACCTGAGAGGTATCCAGAGTCATGCCCAGAAAGGACCTCACCAAAGACGGAGACAGTGAAGACTTGGGATAGTTGATCACCCAGCCGAAGGACTTGAGAGCGGAGGTCGACACCTGAGTATCCCTCTCGGCCTGATGAAGAGACTGATCCGCAATCAGAATGTCGTCCAGGTAAGGAAGGATGCGAATGCCCTGATTCCGCAGCAGAACCATCACGCCCGCCAGCACCTTGGTGAACACCTGAGGCGCTGAGGTGATACCGAAGGGTAAGGCCACAAATTGTAATGCTGATCCTCTAGAGCAAACCTGAGAAATCTCTGATGACCCGGGAAGACTGGCACATGAAGATAAGCATCCTTGATGTCCACGGAGGTCATGAAATTGCCCGGGCGAAGGGAATTGACAGCCGAACGAAGAGTCTCCATGCAAAAGTGCTTGAACCTGACAAACCTGTTGAGACCCTTCAAGTCCAGGACGGGCCTCAAGAACCCGTCTTTTTTGGGGACCATGAACAGATTGGAGTAGAAACCCTGACCCCGTTCCTGGGAAGGCACCGGGCAAATGACTCCTGACTCCAACAGACTTTGAACCGCAAGGCGCAACCCCTGAGCTGACAGAGGGTTGTGAGGCATCCGGGATCTGAGGAATCTGGGGGGGTGCCAAGCTGCAAACTCTATCTTGTAACTGGAGGACACCACCTCCTGAATCCACCGGTCTAAGACGCGGAGCCTCCAGACGTGAGCAAAGAGCTGAAACCGTCCCCCCACCCGAATGGGTGAGGGCGCCTCCTCATGCCTGAGGGGGCTTGGGAGAAGGTTTGGGCTTGGGGTCCCATGAGAGACCGGGACGACCACGGGATCTGCCACAGCCCCAGGACCCCCTGCGGGAGGTCTACCTCCTCTGGGGGTACGAAAGGAGGAGACTGAAGCAGATGGCCCCCAAAAAGACCGAGGCTGCCTCCTACGCTGAGGCAGCCTGCCATCCTTGGCTAAAACATCCAGACGCTTACCAAAGAGCCGCAGCCCCATAAAAGGGGAGCCCAGTGAGAGTCTTCTTAGCAGCAGCGTCAGCAGCCCACTGATGCAACCGAACAGAGCGGCGCATAGCCACCAAAACGGCAGAGGCCCTACTACTCAGCCGTACCACATCATCCATGGCAGTAAGGATAAAGGCAACAAAATCAGAGAACAGCAAGAGGGCCCTATGCTCATGCCTTCCAGCTGTAGCGCCATCAAGGAGACAATTGATCTGTCTCTTAAGAGCAATAGCTGTTATGGCAGCGGCACAGGCCGGACGCAGCCCAGCCCCCACAAATGTAAAAGCATGGCAGGCCAGCTGATCCATACGCCAGTCCTCGCTGTCCCGCAGTGTAGTAGTGTCAGGGGAAGGCATGACTGAGATGTTGGACAGCCCTAGAACGAGAGCGTCCACCTCAGAGGGACCTGACCATCGCTTAACCAGGTCAGCAGAAAATGGGTATTTCTTATCCAACCCTTTGGGCACCGCGGGCAATCTACTAGGATGTTCCCACTCCTTGAGCACCATATTAGTGAAATGACTCTGCTCAGGGAACTCCAGACGCTGCTTAATGGTACGAAAAAGCTCACCCTGCTTTCTCTTAGCCACCTCAAGGGGGACAATGTGCAAAATTTAAAAAAAGTGAGACAACAGATTAGCAGTGTCCTCAGAGAACTAGGAATCCTCAGACTCAGACCCAGGATCACTGTCACAGCCTACCTGCTTGTCCCCAGAGGAGTCAGAGCCCGGGAAAAGCTCCCCCTCCTCTAGGGAGTAACGGTCATCAAAAAGATCAATTTCCCCCTGCTCCTCAGTAACCCAGACAGGCGTGGGAGCCAGGTGCCGCTTCTTGCTAGAGGCCTTACGTGGAACAGGCCTAGCAAGCTGGCTCTCAATGCTGGCCACACGAAGTGCCAGATCAGACCCCCTGCTAGAATCTCCCTCACTGGGGGCTAAATGCAGGTGCGCGGGGGGGGGGGGTAGGCGATGCCGAAGGGGATGAAGAACTGGGGAGCAAAGCGGGCAGCCCAGACTGGAGCGCAAGGACAGCCTGGGCGCATTGCCCACACGCCGTGGCATCATTACTGATAGGGGATACCCCACACATGGAACACAGCCGGGATTGTCCTGAAGGACCCCCGAGCACATTATCCCCAGAAGCCTCCATATGGTGATTAATACAGGCGCAATATGCCAGCACAAGGTAATGGCTAATAAAAGCCCCCCCAGGATGCCCCCCCCAAGGGATGTACCCGGAATAGTAAAGGGAGATAAAGGGGGGAGTAAGGAGCAGGACCGGGAGAAACCACAACCCACGGGTGTCCCACATGATAGACATAAGAAAAATACATAAGTATCCCGCAGCACATGCCCCAAGGATAACCAAAAACCCCAGAGGGGACTCACGGACCAAGCAGGACAAGGATCGCCAGCCGCCAGACCACCGGAGGACGCGACACAGTCAGAAATCACCGCCGCAGCTCAGGGATTGAAGGCCCCAGACACGCAGCAGAAGCAAGATGGTGCCGACAGAGGAACCTTGAGGGGCGGGCCGTGGGAGAACAACGCGATACGCGTCATTCGCCATCCCCGCCCCCGAACAGCGCAAAAACGCCCCTCATGTGACCTCGCCGATTTCATCCACACAGTAAAAAAGGGAAGAGAAGGGGGGGAGGAGAGCGAGCAGACAGCAGTGAAGCCCAAAAACACTCACCCCCTCAGAAGCCAGGACAGGAACTCCGCATCCCTAGTAGTCTCACCATAAAGCCTATGGCTGGCTCCCCTTTGTGGTGCAGGGTCTGCGGCTTGGAGCAGCGCTCCCCGATCACCTGACCCTAGTGCTCCTCTACCCTCACCCGATCCGTCAGCCGAGGCTGGGAGGCACAGAGGGTCCGGAAACGGGTGGAAATAGACATGCAGGGCCGCAGGCTTGGTTGCCCCACTCACCTGCGCAAGAGAGAGAGCCATCTGCTAACTTCGCAGTATCACTGCAGAGAGAACACTGGGAACTCTATGGTTAATCCAGTTTTTACATGGTACCGGGCGGAGCCACAACTCTTCTGCAGTGCCACGGCGCCACCTTGTGGCGGAATAACCCAGATGTAAGGACTTCGTAAAAGCAGGCCGTGCCATGCAATAGGAAAACATAATTACCCTACACCTTACGACCGTATCGAGTCTACTCGTCCCTTCATCAGAGGTAGCCAGCGAGGCTTTAATTGTTAGGCTTATAATCTGCTGTAGATTATAATGTATATGATGGGAGACTAACCAGCGGACGAGACGTTAGAGTTTGAGCTCTGAGGGTCAGGGGGTCATGTGACTGCTTCTATGTACAGCGCTGTGGTATATGTCAGCGCTATATAATGTATAATAACAGTGTGTGAGTGTGGAGGAGACATTAGAGTGTGAGCTCTGAGGGACAGGAGGTCATGTGACTGCTTCCATGTACAGCGCTGTGGTATATGTCAGGGCTATATAATGTATAATAACAGTGTGTGAGTGTGGGGGAGACATTAGAGTGTGAGCTCTGAGGGACAGGAGGTCATGTGACTGCTTCTATGTACAGCGCTATGGTATATGTCAGCGCTATATAATGTATAATAACAGTGTGTGAGTATGGGGGAGATATTAGAGTGAGAGCTCTGAGGGACAGGAGGTCATGTGACTGCTTCTATGTACAGTGCTGTGGTATATGTCAGCGCTATATAATGTATAATAACAATGTGTGAGTGTGGGGGAGACATTAGAGTGTGAGCTCTGAGGGACAGGAGGTCATGTGACTGCTTACCTGGTATGGATGGGGGGTATAGGTGGGGTCGGGGCAGTAGAGAGGCTGATATGGGGGAGCCGGGTAAGTCTTCCATCTAGAACAAGCTGCAGCTGGAATGTTCCGGGCCGGCGTGCTCCTCGCTCTATTTATCCTCCATTCTGTCTGGATTATTCCTCGGGGGCGGAGCTGAGTTTCTCCCTGAGGAGCCGACAGGAAATGTCTCCAAAGGCGACTGTGTCTCAGCAGGAAGCAGCTGCTCTGCTTGGGGAAATCTTGCTGCAGCTCAGCTGTTATTATAGAATCCAAATCTCTAAAGGGCATGAAAAATAAAAACATTCCAGGCATTACCACCTGGATAAAACCTAAAGGGTCACCCCGACTATTCCATACAGGGTGAGTATATCTCCCAATGTCAGGTCACTTTCAGGCATACTGCTCCCGCATTGTCACATTGCATTGTGGGGCAGCTTTACCTCCCAACATTTCAGAGTAGAAAAGGGTGACAATTATTAAATTAGGCCACACCCCCTCATTAAGGGATAGATGAAGCCACGCTCTCTCATTGAGGGATAGATGAAGCCACACTCTCTCATTGAGGGATGGATGAAGCCACACTCTCTCATTGAGGGATAGATGAAGCCACACTCTCAAATTTAGGGATAGATGAAGCCATGCTCTCTCATTGAGGGATAGATGAAGCCATGCTCTCTCATTGAGGGATAGATGAAGCCACACTCTCAAATTTAGGGATAGATGAAGCCATGCTCTCTCATTGAGGGATAGATGAAGCCATGCTCTCTCATTAAGGGATAGATGAAGCCACACTCTCTCATTGAGGGATAGATGAAGCCACACTCTCTCATTGAGGGATAGATGAAGCCATACTCTCTCATTGAGGGATGGATGAAGCCACACTCTCTCATTGAGGGATAGATGAAGCCACACTCTCTCATTGAGGGATGGATGAAGCCACACTCTCTCATTGAGGGATAGATGAAGCCACACTCTCTCATTGAGGGATAAATGAAGCCACGCTCTCTCATTGAGGGATAGATGAAGCCACACTCTCTCATTGAGGGATAGATGAAGCCACACTCTCTCATTGAGGGATAGATGAAGCCACACTCTCTCATTGAGGGATAGATGAAGCCACACTCTCTCATTGAGGGATGGATGAAGCCACACTCTCTCATTGAGGGATAGATGAAGCCACACTCTCTCATTGAGGGATGGATGAAGCCACACTCTCTCATTGAGGGATAGATGAAGCCACACTCTCTCATTGAGGGATAAATGAAGCCACGCTCTCTCATTGAGGGATAGATGAAGCCACACTCTCTCATTGAGGGATAGATGAAGCCACACTCTCTCATTGATGGATAGATGAAGCCACGCTCTCTCATTGAGGGATAGATGAAGCCACACTCTCTCATTGATGGATAGATGAAGCCACACACTCTCATAGAGGGATAGATGAAGCCACACTCTCTCACTGAGGGATAGATGAAGCCACGCTCTCTCATTGATGGATAGATGAAGCCACGCTCTCTCATTGAGGGATAGATGAAGCCACACTCTCTCATTGAGGGATAGATGAAGCCACACTCTCTCATTGAGGGATAGATGAAGCCACGCTCTCTCATTGAGGGATAGATGAAGCAACACCCCCTCATTGAGGGATAGATGAAGCCACCCCCCCTCATTGAGGGATAGATGAAGCCACACCTTCTCATTGAGGGATGGATGAAGCCACACTCTCTCAATGAGGAATAGATGAAGCCACACTCTCGCATTGAGGGATGGATGAAGCCACACTCTCTCATTGAGTAATAGATGAAGCCACACTCTCTCATTGAGGGATAGATGAAGCAACACCCCCTCATTGAGGGATAGATGAAGCCACCCCCCCTCATTGAGGGATAGATGAAGCCACACCTTCTCATTGAGGGATGGATGAAGCCACACTCTCTCAATGAGGAATAGATGAAGCCACACTCTCGCATTGAGGGATGGATGAAGCCACACTCTCTCATTGAGGGATAGATGAAGCCACACTCTCTCATTGAGGGATAGATGAAGCCACACTCTCTCATTGAGGGATGGATGAAGCCACACTCTCTCATTGAGGGATAGATGAAGCCACACTCTCTCATTGAGGGATAGATGAAGCCACACTCTATCGTTGAGGGATAGATGAAGCCACACTCTCTCATTGAGGAATGGATGAAGCCACGCTCTCTCATTGAGGGATAGATGAAGCCACGCTCTCTCATTGAGGGATAGATCAAGCCACGCTCTATCACTGAGGGATAGATGAAGCCACACTCTCTCAATAAGGGATGGATAAAACCACACTCTCTCATTGAGGGATAGATGAAGCCACACTCTCATTGAGTGATAGATGAAGCCACACCCTCTTATTGAGGGATAGATGAAGCCACACTCTCCTCATTGAGGGATAGATGAAGCCACACCCTCTCATTGAGGGATAGATGCAGCCACACTCTCTCATTGAGGGATAGATGAAGCCGCGCTCTCTCATTGAGGGATAGATGAAGCCACACTCTCTCATTGAGGGATAGATGAAGCCACACTCTCTCATTGAGGGAAAGATGAAGCCACGCTCTCTCATTGAGGGATAGATGAAGCCACACTCTCTCATTGAGGGATAGATGAAGCCACGCCATCTCATTGAGGGATAGATGAAGCCACACTCTCTCATTGAGGGATAGATGAAGCCACGCCATCTCATTGAGGGATAGATGAAGCCACACTCTCTCATTGAGGGATGGATGAAGCCACACTCTCTCATTGAGGATAAGATGAAGCCACGCTCTCTCATTGAGGGATAGATGAAGCCACACTCTCTCATTGAGGGATATATGAAGCAACACTCTCTCATTGAGGGATGGATGAAACCACACTCTCTCATTGAGGGATGGATGAAGCCACACTCTCTCATTGAGGGATAGATGAAACCACACTCTCACATTTAGGGATGGATGAAGCCACGCTCTCCCATTGAGGGATGATGAAGCCACACTCTCTCATTGAGAGATAGATGAAGCCATACTCTCTCATTGAGGGATAGATGAAGCCACACTCTCTCATTGAGGGATGGATGAAGCCACATTCTCTCATTGAGAGATAGATGAAGCCACACTCTCTCATTGAAGGATAGGTGAAGCCACACCCCCCCATTGAGGAATGGATGAAGCCACACTCTCTCATTGAGGGATAGATGAAGCCACACTCTCTCATTGAGGGATAGATGAAGCCACGCCATCTCATTGAGGGATAGATGAAGCCACACTCTCTCATTGAGGGATAGATGAAGCCACGCCATCTCATTGAGGGATAGATGAAGCCACACTCTCTCATTGAGGGATGGATGAAGCCACACTCTCTCATTGAGGATAAGATGAAGCCACGCTCTCTCATTGAGGGATAGATGAAGCCACACTCTCTCATTGAGGGATAGATGAAGCCACGCCATCTCATTGAGGGATAGATGAAGCCACACTCTCTCATTGAGGGATGGATGAAGCCACACTCTCTCATTGAGGGATAGATGAAGCCACACTCTCTCATTGAGGGAAAGATGAAGCCACGCTCTCTCATTGAGGGATGGATGAAGCCACACTCTCTCATTGAGGGATAGATGAAGCCACGCTCTCTCTTATTGAGGGCTGGGTGAAACCACACTCTCTCATTGAGGGATAGATGAAGCCACACTCTCTCATTGAGGAATGGATGAAGCCACACTCTCTCATTGAGGGATGGATGAAGCCACACTCTCTCATTGAGGTATATATGAAGCAACACTCTCTCATTGAGGGATGGATGAAACCACACTCTCTCATTGAGGGATAGATGAAGCCACACTCTCTCATTGAGGGATAGATGAAACCACACTCTCACATTTAGGGATGGATGAAGCCACGCTCTCTCATTGAGGGATAGATGAAGCCACGTTCTCCCATTGAGGGATGATGAAGCCACACTCTCTCATTGAGAGATAGATGAAGCCATACTCTCTCATTGAGGGATAGATGAAGCCACACTCTCTCATTGAGGGATGGATGAAGCCACATTCTCTCATTGAGAGATAGATGAAGCCACACTCTCTCATTGAAGGATAGATGAAGCCACACCCCCTCATTGAGGAATGGATGAAGCCACACTCTCTCATTGAGTGATAGATGAAGCCACACACCCTCATTGAGGGATAGAAGAAGCCACACCCTCTCATTGAGGGATAGATGAAGCCACACTCTCTCATTGAGGGATAGATGAAGCCACACTCTCTCATTGAGGGATAGATGAAGCCACACCCCCTCATTGAGGGATGGATAAAGCCACACTCTCTCATTGAGGGATAGATGAAGCCACGCTCTCTCATTGAGAGATAGATGAAGCCACACCCCCTTATTGAGGAATGGATGAAGCCACACTCTCTCATTGAGGGATAGATGAAGCCACACCCCCTCATTGAGGAATGGATGAAGCCAAACTCTCTCATTGAGGGATAGATGAAGCCACACCCCCTCATTGGTGGATAGAAGAAGCCACACCCTCTCATTGAGGGATAGATGAAGCCACACCCCCTCATTGAGGGATAGAAGAAGCCACACCCTCTCATTGAGGGATAGATGAAGCTACAGTCTCTCATTGAGGGATAGATGAAGCCACACTCTCTCATTGAGGGATAGATGAAGCCACACTCTCTCATTGAGGGATAGATGAAGCCACACTCTCTCATTGAGGGATAGATGAAG
This sequence comes from Gastrophryne carolinensis, assembly GCA_027917425.1. Taxonomy (NCBI): domain Eukaryota; kingdom Metazoa; phylum Chordata; class Amphibia; order Anura; family Microhylidae; genus Gastrophryne; species Gastrophryne carolinensis. Next base: position 3,065,058 of record CM051236.1, on the reverse strand, counting down.
CCACACTCTCTCATTGAGGGATAGATGAAGCCACGCTCTCTCATTGAGGGATAGATGAAGCCTCACCCCCTCATTGAGGGATGGATGAAGCCACACCCTCTCATTGAGGGATAGATGAAGCTACAGTCTCTCATTGAGGGATAGAAGAAGCCACACCCTCTTATTGAGGGATAGGTGAAGCCACACTCTCTCATTGAGGGATAGATGAAGCCACACTCTCTCATTGAGGGATAGATGAAGCCATGCTCTCTCATTGAGGGATAGATAAAGCCACACCCCCTCATTGAGGGATGGATGAAGCCACACTCTCTCATTGAGGGATAGATGAAGCCACACTCTCTCATTGAGGGATAGATGAAGCCACACTCTCTCATTGAGGGATAGATGAAGCCACACTCTCTCATTGAGGGATAGATGAAGCCACACTCTCTCATTGAGGGATAGATGAAGCCACACTCTCTCATTGAGGGATAGATGAAGCCACACTCTCTCATTGAGGGATAGATGAAGCCACACTCTCTCATTGAGGGATAGATGAAGCCACGCTCTCTCATTGAGGGATAGATGAAGCCACACTCTCTCATTGAGGGATAGATGAAGCCACACTCTCTCATTGAGGGATAGATGAAGCCACACTCTTGCATTGAGGGATCGATGAAGCCACACTTTCACATTGAGGGATAGATGAAGCCACACTCTCTCATTGAGGGATAGATGAAGCCACACTCTTTCATTGAGGGATAGATGAAGCCACGCCCCCCTCATTGAGGGATAGATGAAGCCACGCCCTCTCATTGAGGGATAGATGAAGCCACACTCTCTCATTGAGGGATAGATGAAGCCACACTCTCTCATTGAGGGATAGATGAAGCCACACTCTTTCATTGAGGGATAGATGAAGCCACACTCTCTCATTGAGGGATAGATGAAGCCACACTCTCGCATTGAGGGATGAATAAAGTCAAACCCCCTCATTGAGGGATGGATGAAGCCACGCCTCCTCATTGATTGATGGATGAAGCCAAGCCTCCTCATTGAGGGATGGATAGGAGATAGGATGTAACAGTTACAACAATAGAAACACTTTGAATAGGCAATGAATCATTTATTGCTGCAGATCTGCATGTTACACCTCAAAGAGGGACAAATGGGAACATCGATGAACAGTGGGACATGGACTCCAAAGAGGGACAGTCCCTCCAAATCAGGGACACTTGGGAGGTATGAAAAAGAGACATAGACCCTGCCTCATCCTGGTCCATCACTATGCACTCCTCCACTGCTGTAACAGGCCTCCACCTCTGGATCCAGTACCTGCTGCAGGTCCCCTTTCCTCTGGGTCCTCAGGCCGGGATACTTAGCTCCTCCTCCTTTTCTGATGTCGGGTGTCATCTCCCCCAGGCCCTTCCTGCTTTCGCTGGGTCTTTCCTGGCGCCACCCGCAGCAAGAACTTGAACACAGACTGATTCATGCAGAGCAGTGGTTGGGGCACGTTATTCAGCCGCACACAGATAACGGCACCGTCACGCATGGTCCGGGCACCTTCCACCCCACATAAGGTTGCCAGCATTCCCTTCAAAAATTATCAGGCTTGTGGGGGCGTGGCTGTGTAGGGGGTGTAGCCTTCAATAAATGTGGAAGTTGGGGCACACAGATGAGGTAGGAAGTGCAAGGGGGGGACGTGGCATGGCTGATGTTATAGCTGATGTCATGGCAGGCCAAGGAGGGAGGAGAGGGAAAATGAGGGAGGAGCAGCAAATACTCACATAGCGCTCTGCAATGGCAGACTGGCCAGGACACCACCCTTGACCTTGTCCGCAACCGGAGCCCGGCCCCCTTTTTGAATACCAGTCATTAAAGAGGGCCAAAGAGCACCTATGAGATTCCAGGGCAGACAAACTCACGGGTGCCCCGCTGTGTGAAACCCCCCAGGTTGCTCGAAACCTCACCTTCGTTCCCGGTCCTATGATGCATGCACGAGCAGTGGCCTCATCCCCACTATCCCTTTAGCTGGTGGTTTAGAAATCACAAAATCAACTAAGCCAAAAGGAGAAAACTTTGTAGCTGTGTAAAAAATGTTTATGACCAATATATCAATTATATCAATTATTAATGATCAATTATTAATGAATTATTATTAAAGCACTTGTATTAATCACTAGTATATAGGTAACTTGGATGAATGTGGAAGCTGTGGATGTTTACCTGCTGTATATTATGATTCTGATCCGGGCCTGGCTGATTCAAAGAAAATCATACATATATAAATATATACATGTCCATATATTATATAAAAGGTTTACATAGTCATATGCAGCTGATAATGTCTGGGTTGTCTAACTAGAACCATCTGTTCTGTGTAGGCTAAGGAGATTGTATTACATGACGGCTTCTTTGTAACAGGAAGATTGAGGGGAGGAGAATTAAGGTTTGACCAGAGGAATAACATTTAAGGAGGGGAGGGGGTTGCTTGGGTCTACTGTTGGTTTTCCCTCTGACAGCATAGAGAAGACATGAAGGGCTGCCACGAAGGCAGTATGGCGGGGGCTGGGCAGAGGACAAAAGGCTTTGGTTAAATTAGCTTGAGAGAGATTGCTGCTTTTTCTATAGACACCCTGTTTACATCCTGGACATTGCAACTTACATCATATTTACACCGTTCATATTATTACTTTTGCTGTAATGTAACCGGCTTTATTTTAATTAAATCCACTCAACGATTTTTGGTTTCGGCCCAAATACTTGTTTCTTGAATCACCATAGCTGAGATTATATCTGGATGGCCCAATAGTCCTTGTTAAAATTTAAAGCAAGGAACAAACTTATTACAAGCTGTCTCTTCATTTCTAACCCCGCCCATTTACTTCAATTCATTTCAATTCAAAGAGGAACACCGAAGGAGGTTAAAAACTCCCCCAAACCTCACCGATCTGCTGCCCCCCCCCCTAGTTTTACCTTCGGGCAATTGTTACTCACCTCGCCGGGGATCCATCTTCTGGGTCCCTCGGATTCTGGTTGACCTTCCGATTGGCGGCGCCATCTTGCATCCCATCAGGCACTGCGTGCGGCACCCGATCTCACACCTGCGCATGGGATGCAATGGGCCCACCCGAATTCCTGCGAGACTTCACTGAGCGGCTAAAGCCGTGCTGTCACTTACAGAAGGCTAAGCAGGCAGAGCAGGTGGCTGGGGGCAGAGGATCGAGCACTGAAGACGCTGCAGCAGGTGAAGGGATAAATAGCTTTTGCTTTGTGTGAACAACATGTGAAGGGAAACTTATATCTGTTTCTCTTTGTCTGTACTGACTCCATCTTATATTCGTCCACCATTTCATGTAGAGCTGGCAAGCATGTGGCCCCCTTTTACAGGAACGGAAAGTTTTGTTTCTTGTTAGTCATGTGGGTCCTTGAGGAATGTACTGATAAGAGAAACCACTCTAAACCGCTTGTAGGGGCCTATTAAAATGATGCCTACGTCACAAGGACGTAGTGACATCTAGAAAGTTCTGCTTGTTGTGTATAAATACTGAACTGCCTCAATAAAGAGCAGATCATTCTGGGAAACTGTACCATGTACGCATCATAGTTTCTTAAAGGTGGTCTCCAGCTCACTGCAGAATTCAAAAGCCACTCTATGCAGACAGACTAAAAGAGCCAGTGGAACGTATTAACCATTTCAGCAGGCAAGGCAACATCCAAAAGGAAATTAGTGGGCCGATGGGGGGGGGGGGGTTGGGGGGCTTTTTTTATAAATCTGCATATAATGAATCAGACTCACACCTGTTTTGTATATCAATGTTTCTCAACCCTGTCCTCTAGTGCCCCCAACAGGCCATGGTTTGTGGATAACCAGACAGGTACACAGGTGAAATAATTAGAGCTTCAGCAGCTGCCCAGAGATCCACAAGTCGTGGTCTGTTTGGAGGAGCTTAAAGTTGTACTATCACAAAAAAATGGTCCAGTGATAAAAATCCATATAAACATGCTGGATGGTGGGGGGAGGGGCCATTTATACACATCAGGAAATATCCAGCCAGGATTGTTTTTTTCTTTTGGTGGAAGGAAGAGGAAATCAGGTGGGAGGACGGGTTCTCTCACCCCGATACACTAACAGGCTGACTCATTACTAGCGCCAGGTACCGACAGATGAGCGTCTGTAGCGAGGCATTGAAAGCGACCGCTAGTAGTCGCTGTGCTCGGCCATAGTTCGCTGTTTCAGAGCGTCTCAGTCGCTAACCGGCATTGATGAATATATTGTGTGAGTCGCTCTGACACCAGTACAGCGCTGTATAGGAGCGAACGGTAGCGCCAGCTCAGTGCGACTGACTCACACTATATTCATAAAAAAAACAGCCTTACACACCGCCGGCGCTCAAAATCGGGTCGTTGTAGCCCAGAGCGCCAGACGCTGTGTGATTAAAGTCTGTATTTAAACATGTATCCACCAGTAACAAAGCGAAAACACATGGAATGACATTGTTATAACACTGGGACAATAACACTTTAATGCCAAACCTGTAATGACAATTCTGCATAAAAATATTATAAATCAAAAAAAAGTTTCAAAAAATACTTTTTCTAGGCCAGGAGACGTCACACAATTATTTGATAATTAAAAAAATAAAATAAAATAAAATAAAACCTTGTTTAAAGAGAAGAAGAGTAACGTCCACTGAAATGTATGGGAGAGCGACAGGTAGCGACAGGTAATACCAGGCTCTCTGGAAGGCAGAGCGCCGCCGGGATCCGCTGAGCCGTGTGTGATGATGAATCGGTCGCTACATGGAGCTGTTATAGTCGCTCACCAGGTTCACTTTGATAAATGTGGTAATGTGTACAGCGCCCGGCATTCACCGCTCGCTACCTGTCGCTGTCGCTACAAGGCGCTATGGCTTGATGAATAGCCCTAAACCTGTCACCCCTGAGACACATAGAAACCAGTCACCCCTGGATTTTACTCCTACCAAGAGAAGAAACCACAAGCTTGGCGGGAGTTACATCCAGTTCAGTTCCTCCTCTCCTTAGCTGACGTGTTTATATGGATGTTTCACATTACACAATTTCCCCTATACTCCTTTAAGGACAGAGAAATACTTTCCTATATGACCACGAGAGATCCAGCACAGATCCTGTTATATGTGAACACCGAGGTTCTTGAAGGTGGCCATACCTCCCATGTGTCCCTGATTTGGAGGGACTGTCCCTCTTCTCAGTCCCCCTGTCCCTCGTTGTTCCCATTTGTCCCTCTTTGAGGTGTAACATGCAGATCTGCAGCAATAAATGATTCATTTGCCCATTCAAAGTGTTTCTATTGTTGTAACTGTTACATCCCATCTCCTATACATCCCTCAATGAGGGGGCGTGGTGTCATCCATCCCTCAATGAGGGGCGTGGCTTAACACATCCCTCAATGAGGGGGCGTGGTTTTAACCATCTCCCAAAGAGGGGGCGTGGCTTCATTCATCCCTCAATGAGGGGGCGTGGCTTCATCCATCCCTCAATGGGGGGGTGGCTTCATCCATCCCTCAATGAGGGGGCGTGGTTTCATCCATCCCTCAATGAGGGGTGTGGCTTCATCCATCCCTCAATGAAGGGGCATGGTTTTAATCATCTCCCAAAGAGGGGGCATGGCCTCATTTGCATATTGTCCCCCTTTGAGGTGTAACAAGCAGATCTGCAGTAAAAAATGATTCATTTTCCTATTCAAACAGTTTCTATTGTTGTAACTGCTACACCCTATCTCCGATCCATCCCTCAATGAGGTGGCGTAGCTTCATCCATCCCTCAATGAGGGGGTGGGGCTTCATCTATCCCTCAATGAGAGGGCGTGGCTCCATCCATCCATCCCTCAATGAGGTGGCGTGGCTTCATCTATCCCTCAATGATAGAGTGTGGCTTCATCCATCCCTCAATGAGGGGGTGGGGCTTCATCTATCCCTCAATGAGAGGGCGTGGCTCCATCCATCCATCCCTCAATGAGGGGGCGTGGCTTCATCTATCCCTCAATGATAGAGTGTGGCTTCATCCATCCCTCAATGAGAGAGTGTGGCTTCATCTATCCATCAATGAGAGAGCGTGGCTTCATCTATCCCTAAATGAGGGGGCGTGGCTTCATCTATCCCTCAATGAGAGAGCGTGGCTTCATCTATCCCTCAATGAGAGAGCGTGGCTTCATCTATCCCTCAATGAGAGAGCGTAGCTTCATCCATCCCTCAATGAGAGAGTGTGGCTTCATCTATCTCTCAATGAGAGAACGTGGCTTCATCTATCCATCAATGAGGGGGCGTGGCTTCATCTATCCCTCAATGAGAGTGTGTGGCTTCATCTATCCCTCAATGAGAGAGCGTGGCTTCATCTATCCCTCAATGAGGGAGCGTGGCTTCATCTATCCCTCAATGAGGGGGCGTGGCTTCATCTATCCCTCAATGAGAGAGTGTGGCTTCATCTATCCCTCAATGAGAGAGCGTGGCTTCATCTATCCCTCAATGAGAGAGCGTGGCTACATCTATCCCTCAATGAGGGAGCGTGGCTTCATCTATCCCTCAATGAGGGGGCGTGGCTTCATCTATCCCTCAATGAGAGAGCGTGGATTCATCTATCCCTCAATGAGAGAGCGTGGCTTCATCTATCCCTCAATGAGAGAGTGTGGCTTCATCTATCCCTCAATGAGAGAGTGTGGCTTCATCCATCACTCAATGAGGGGGCGTGGCTTCATCTATCCCTCAATGAGAGAGTGTGGCTTCATCTATCCCTCAATGAGAGAGTGTGGCTTCATCTATCCCTCAATGAGAGGGCGTGGCTTCATCTATCCCTCAATGAGAGAGAGCATGGCTCCATCCATCCCTCAATGAGGTGGCGTGGCTTCATCTATCCCTCAATAAGGGGGTGTGGCTTCATCTATCCCTCAATGAGGGGGTGTGGCCTAACTTAACAAATGTCCCTCTTTCCCACCCTGAAAAGTTGGTAGGTATGGGTGGCTGCTCTTTCCGCAGGGGATCCATTGATCATGGCAGCCGCCTTCTTAGTGTTACAATTCCTTATAATCCATTGTGTTTGCCGGATTTAGGTAAGTTGTTCTCTTGACACCAGTGCTCAAGCCTTTTTGTCTCATTGTCTATAATTTTGCCTATTCACAATTGTAGTGGAGTTACATGATGAGGTGCAGTACTGACATAAATGGCTTAGGACACATCCTGAAGGGGCCCCTGTGTTGGTAATGGGAGCAGGTCTTGTGGCACTTTAAGAAAAAAAAAGCATTAAATATGGTATAGTGCAAGTCCCCATTTTTTCCTTCTTGTGGCACTTTAATGTCTATTGGTCACTAGTGATGGGCTTCGGACCTGGGTCGAAGCTGACCCGGACATTGCTGTTGAGTTTCAGTTCTCCCCATCCCAGATACCAGAAAGATCTGGGTCAAATTTTCCAGTATTGCCACCCGCCGATACCGGTAGGTAGCCTGCCAGCCATCACAAGCCTACGAACCTTTTTCCTTGGACCCCTTTACCAGCTGACCAAAAAAAAATGAAACCGGACCAACACCCGTTTTTTCTTTAACGGGTGTTGGTCCCTCTGTCTGTTCATCACAACAAGCTCGGGGGGGGGGGGGATCCAGAATGCTGGAACCTTGCAGATAACCTCCCAGACCACTCGTAATACTCAACTTCATTACGAGTCAAGGCCGGGAAAAGAGTCCCGCGATTGGCCACCGGGCAGTCTTGTGGGCAGGATGAGACTCTGACCCATGTGACCGCCCTGCGGCCAATGGCATGACTCCTTTCCCAGTGCTGGCTCGTAAGGAAGGTGAATTACAATCTGCAAGGTGGGGCTCCAGGATTCTGGATGCCCCCCACCCCTCAAGCTTGTTGTGATGAACAGACAGCGGGACCAGCACCAGTTAAAGAAAAAAACGGGTGTTGGTCCGGTTTAATGAAAAAGAATGAACTTTTTCAAATCAAAAAACAGAACTTACCGTTGCTGCTTCTTCCTTCATCTGTCCCTCGCCGGGGTGGTGTCCTTTCTGGAGCTCCACCTCCTGATCCAATGGGCTGTGATCTTCTTGACGCCGGAGAGCCGCTATTGCACCTGTACTGGGTGAGGACACAGGTTCCCTCGCCTTCTTCCTTGGTGTACCGCCAAGCAAATCCCTAACCATTGAGGCAGGGAGAGCTTTAATATCACCGAGGAGGAGTTGGAATCCCTCCAAGTATAAAGCCTCTTACCAGATCTCTCAAGGTCTGCACAGTTAATGTATTTCAAATCCTTCCAAGCATAATAAATTCCAAGATATTAAAGTAGACCAACACCCAGGCTGATCGGCCCGGGTATTTATAAGATTATAGATAGGCATCCGAAATCGGGATGGCCCACTGTGTGAAACCCCCCAGAACGCCCCATTCACCTTACCTTACTCCCGTTCCAATGGCGCATGCGCAGGCTGCGGCTGCATCCCGTGGTCTTCTCTCTAGCAGGGCGATTTCATAATAAAAATTCCAACTTTCTTATGCGGTTAATCCAAAAATAGATTCTCCACATCAAGTGAGGGTATCATTGATATATGCAGAGGAAAAAATATAAAAAACACATCTAGTGTAATACTGTACGGAAAGAACTATTTATTGCTAAGAAGCACTCAACCAATTCATATAGCTATAAAAAGTTGTGGGTGGCTCTCACCGACTCCAAATAAGATCAGACCTGGCCAGATCCAAGACAATAATAAAAAATATAGCCACAGTATACCGCCTGCTGCCGCCGACGCGTTTCGTTGCCCTTGGCAACTTTACCAACTTTTACACCCTGATGATTTCCTGTTATTACTCTCAACCCTGGACTACCTACACTTTGACAACCTGTAGCTACCAATATATGAAGCAAGGCCAGCATCCAGATAAAACCTTGTCACTTTATTCAACTCCAAATTCTAAAAAAACTTATGGCTACCCCTACTGCAGACTGAAAGTCACATGGTGTGGGTGTGGAGGCCAGAGAGCTTAAGTCGTTAGATCTATTAGCCACAGACTGTGTACAAAAGCCGGCTGTGCTAAGCTAAATAAATATAATTGCTAGAAGAGTCTTCTGACCAACGATCAAACAGCCACACACAGCAATTAAACCAACCTATTAGAAAGAGACAAGGAGAACCAGATTTATAAGGAGAAACTGAGGGTTAAATTGGTTGAAGACCAATGTCACACAATGAGAATCGCAGCTTACCAATGGAAGACAATTGTATCTGTATGGTGGGAGATGAAAGATGGTTGTTCATGTCACAGATAAATATAGGGGGGTGGGAGCAGCTCCATCACTATTATTTATACAAAATTATTATTATTATTCAGGGCCTGGGAACCAATTTACCCCCAGTTTAACCCTCTCATCAACTAAATATCAAGCAACAAACATGTCTAGCTGTGTGGAAAGACGGAGATTTGGTTGCATATATCTGCAGATACATGTGGAAGCCACACCGCCCCGGCAAGGCACTCTGTGTTAAGTGTGGTCCCTACTCTTAATTTTGAGTCCCCAACATTGGGACGTGCAATGCAGACAAATATTCGAGAGCTACTCACCTGAGAAGCTTCCGGTTTCCCTTTAGAACACTTCACAGGGAGAAATCCATATTGACTGAATTCCTCCCTGCTTGTGCTCATGGCAATTCAAATTAATAAAGGGAGGCTGGCAGCTTCCCAGGTGAGTAGCTCGCAAATATTTGTCTGCATTGCATGTCCCAATGTTGGGGACTCAAAATTAAGAGTAGGGACCACACTAAACACAGAGTGCCTTGTCGGGGCGGTGTGGCTTCCACATGTATCTGCAGATATATGCAACCAAATCTCTGTCTTTCCACACAGCTAGACATGTTTGTTGCTTGATATTTAGTTGATGAGAGGGTTAAACTGGGCGGAAAATTGGTTCCCAGGCCATGAATAATAATAATATTTTTGTATAAATAATAGTGATTGAGCTGCTCCCACCCCCCTTTATTCCTGTCACAGATAGTTACTATGTAACTGCGGAAACCCTTCACACTACTCATATTACAATATACTCCAAGACCCTAACAACCCTTGACAAGCCTGTCTGAAGACTAAGGCCCTTATTTATAAGGGAATAGCGACAGGTAGCGACTGGTGAGCGGCCGGTAATGACGGGCCCCGCCACGAGAACGCCGGCTCCCCACCACAATCACACATTTATCAAGCCAATCCTGCTTAGTGACTGAGATAGCGCCATATAGCGACTCATTCATCATTATTCCAGCCTCAGCCCACAGCGCCAGCGTCCGAACTTGAACAGCGACAGGTATGACCTCTCGCTACCTGGCGCTCTCCAATGCATTTCAATGGAACAATCTTTAAATATTCATAATTAATTGTTGTTAATGTTTTTTTTTTTTTTAAATGTGAAAAATTCTGTGACCACTTCTGGCATTTTAGATGTAAAAAAAAATAAAAAAATAAAAAATGTACAGAATTGATATTACAGGTCTGATATTAATGTATTCATTAGAGATGAGCGAACTTTTGAAAAGTTCGATTCGGCCGATTCGCCGAATTTCACAAAGAAATTCGGGTTCGGCCGAATCGAACTTTTACGAAGTTCCCCATCATAAATGCCGGCATGGTGGGAGCGGGCCGGCCAAGCCGGCCGGTCCGCTCCCACCATGCCGGCATTTAAAAAACAAAAAAAAAAAAAAAAAAAGCATTTTTGCCGGCATGGTGGGAGCGGGCCGCTCTGATGACGCGCCCTCAGATGACAGCTGAGAGCGGCGCCGGCCTCCACGCTCCGGACCTGCAGGTAAGTGTTTGCTTTTTTTTGAAATGCCGGCAAAAATGCTTTTTTTTTTTTTTTTTTTTTTAAATGCCGGCATGGTGGGAGCGGGCCGGCCGGCTTTACCGGCCCGCCGGCCGGCTCCGCTGTCAGCGAACCGGCCGGCCCGCTCCCACCATGCCGGCATTTTTTTTTTTTTAATTTCAAGGAAAAATTCGATCGGCACGAACCACAAAATATTCGGGTTCGTGCCGAATCGAATATTTCCTGAAATTCGGAGCGAATTCCGGTTCGTCCGAACCGGTTCGCTCATCTCTAGTATTCATATTACTAAATTATTTAAAATACTTTTTTTTTATTGGTTTCCAAAAATATGGTGGTTTGGGGGTTAAAAAACTACTTTTAACACATCACCTCCAGCGCTCGGGGGTTTAAACATGCATTTCACAGCGCTTTAATTTTTTGAGCGTGATATTTTGATGAATATGGTGGAAGCCGGTTGCTCTGACCAGTCGCTATCATGCGCACCCATACATCGCGGAACCTGTCAAATAGCGACTCGTAACCTTGTATTCAACATTACGCCACACCGACTGAGTCGCTGTCAACAACCGAACAACGGCCAAGCACAGCGACTACTAGCGGGCGCTGTGAAAATACCGCTACAGTCGTTCAACTGTCGCTACATGTCGCTATTAATAAATCAGCCTCCCAGTCAAGCCTATAGACACCTGCTTCCCCGAGTTTCTTCTAACAGATGATCACAACTCTTGCTATCGAGTGAAAGCCCATAAATATCCTAACACTCACCCCCTCATCTCCCCGTTATCTCAGCACCCTGTGCTGCCAACATCTGACCAGCTATACCACAAGCTGAAGACCAGCTACTGCCCCAACTCCTTTTTACAGCCTTCTATATAGACAAATGTGTCTGGCACAGCTCTAATAAAATGGTTTAATCAAACAAGTGCTGACCATAGGGGAATTGTAAGCCGGTGTGGGCTCCCCAGGATACAGCGAAACCACGTGCGGGAAAAGTGACACTGACACCAGCGTTTGTAAATCAAACTTTTACTACAACAGAGTATCAAACCCACTTCAAAAAAAGACAAATGTGATGAACAATAAAACTTCATTACACACACTCAGCTTGGGCTGAGAACCCCTGTGCTACACAGCCAGGTGACCCTGATTGGATACTACGGGAAGCACTGGTAATTTCACCTACTAATGGGCGCACTAGATCGTCCCATCATACCTATTAATACCCTATGGCTGGAACTAATGGTTGTGTGGGTGCGCACTAAGGGGTCACTGGTACAGCACAGCAGCTTACATTCCTAGAACCTTAAAATGCAAAAAAAAAAACACAACTCCCCTCCCCAGCACCAGCCCAGAGCCCAAAAGAACAATGTTGCTCCCGAATATGTGAGTGATCCACTGACCGAGGATGGAGATGTGGCGCAGTTCTCAGTTCTCATCGGCAAAATGTTCCTTTCAGACCGGAAAGGATGGGGATTCCGTACCTCTCTATATCACGGCTGATCTCCGCACGGAACGCAGGACTCCCTCACACAGCCTTCTGCTAGTGTCTTGATAGTCTCTTATTCAGGGTGAAGGTCCGGATTAATGTGGACAATCTGTATGTACCGGGTGTGGGAAACATACAAGATATGTTCTTATTCAAGGTGAAGGTCCAGATTAATGTGGGCAATCTGTATGTACAGGGTGTGGGGAACATACAAGATAGGCTCTTATTCAGGGTGAGGGTCCGGATTAATTTGAGCAATCTGTATGTACAGGGGGAAAACATAAGATAGGCTCTTATTCAGGGTGAGGGTCCGGATTAATTTGAGCAATCTGTATGTACAGGGGGGAAACATAAGATAGGCTCTTATTCAGGGTGAAGGTCCGGATTAATGTGGGCAATCTGTATTTACAGGGTGTGGGGAACATACAAGATAGGCTCTTATTTAGGGTGAAGGTCCGGATTAATGTGGGCAATCTGTATGTACAGGGGGGAAACATACAAGATAGGCCCATATTCAGAGTGAGGGTCCGGATTAATGTGGGCAATCTGTATGTACAGGGGGAAACATATAAGATATGCTCTTATTCACGGTGAGGGTCTGGATTAATGTGGGCAATCTGTATGTACAGGGTGTGGGGAACATACAAGTTAGGCTCTAATTCAGGGTGAGGGTCCGGATAAATGTGAGCAATCTGTATGTACAGGGGGGAAACATATAAGATAGGCTCATATTCAGGGTGAAGGTCCAGATTAATTTGGGCAATCTGTATGTACAGGGGGGAAACATACAATATAGGCTCTTATTTAGAGTGAGGGTCCGGATTAATGTTGGCAATCTGTATGTACAGGGTGTGGGAAACATACAAGATAGGCTCTTATTCAGGGTGAAGGAGAGCTTCAATGAAAACAAGCTAGTTAACTGTAATAGTGGCTACAAGAGTGACTATTTAAACATCTGGATATATCAGTAAATATTGCACTATCCCCAGATACGCTACCAATAATGAATGAAAAATATAACACAAAAATACAATGTCTTGCTCAATTCATCTGCACAGTTCTGTAAAAAAAAAAAAAAAGGATGGCGTGAAGTGGTGAGGTTACACAGCACGCAATGCGTGGGTGCACGATCGGCTTACTCCGATGGCGGGCATATGACTCCTCAATCGGTGACATCATTGTATACTTACCTATCCCCCTTGCATTTATATTTTCACTATTGTGGTTGCTTGAAATACTTTTTTCGAGAATTGCCACTTATCAATTTGCTATGGATTGTCCTGTTTTACACTGATAAGTCACAGTATAGATTTCACAAGCTTTTTTTTAAAAAAAAAACATTTCCTTTTTTTTTTTTCCGCTGCATTCATCTAATTACAGGTCCTCTTTAATGTTCACATTTCACGGCCATTTATTATGATAAACAAGAAGATTTCCTTAGATGAAACTTTTCCCTTATGATCAGCACAACTCAGAGATAATGAGATCTCCGGGCACATCGCTCGGGCCTGCAGGAAGGTAGGGCTCTCATTGGGGAGCGGGGCCCAGCGCTGTCCACCCTGGTAACTAGGTCCACGCTGCAGCATATATAGGGCCCATGTGGCAGAAGCCTCAGCCAGTTACCCCGAAGATAACGTGAGATGTGGGTGAGGGACGTCTTCTCCTTCATAGAGGATATTACCTGGTCATTGTGTCTCTGTATCATGTGGTCATGTGACTACAGAGAGGGTCACGTGTCTCTTCTGCCTCTACATTGAGCTCCATGCTCTGTATCATCTAGTCATGTGACTACAGAGAGGGTCACGTGTCTCTTCTGCAGCTACATTGAGCTCCGTGCTCTGTATCATCTGGTCATGTGACTACAGAGAGGGTCACGTGTCTCTTCTGCAGCTACATTGAGCTCCATGCTCTGTATCATCTAGTCATGTGACTACAGAGAGGGTCACGTGTCTCTTCTGTCGCTACATTGAGCTCCATGCTCTGTATCATCTAGTCATGTGACTACAGAGAGGGTCATGCGTCTCTTCTGCCGCTACATTGAGCTCCGTGCTCTGTATCATCTAGTCATGTGACTACAGAGAGGGTCACGTGTCTCTTCTGCAGCTACATTGAGCTCCGTGCTCTGTATCATCTGGTCATGTGACTACAGAGAGGGTCACGTGTCTCTTCTGCAGCTACATTGAGCTCCGTGCTCTGTATCATCTGGTCATGTCACTACAGAGAGGGTCATGTGTCTCTTCTGCAGCTACATTGAGCTCCATGCTCTGTATCATCTAGTCATGTGACTACAGAGAAGGTCATGTGTCTCTTCTGCCGCTACATTGAGCTCCGTGCTCTGTATCATCTGGTCATGTGACTACAGAGAGGGTCATGTGTCTCTTCTGCAGCTACATTGAGCTCCATGCTCTGTATCATCTAAAGGAATAGCCATGAAATCAGCCAATAGCTGGCAGGGAGCGGGTTCAAAGAGATGCGCTCAGAGAGGTCATGTGACTACAGAGAGGGTCATGCTGATTATTTAGAGAAGTGGAGTGTGGTTGTGCATTTTTCATGCGGTCATTTTTATTTGGTGACGTAAAGTGCAGTTGTGCGGCCACGGGAAGGGTCCAGTGTAATACGGGCAGGCTGATTCATCACTAACGCCAGGTAGCGACAGATGAGCGTCTGTAGCAGCATTTCAGAGCGCCCGCTAGTAGTCGTTGTGTTCGGCCGTGGGTCGCTAGTTTATAGCGACTCAGTCGCTGTTCAGTAATGTTGAATACATTGTGAGGAGTCGCTATTCGACCAGTACAGCGCTGTATTGGAGCGCATGTTAGCGACTGCTCATAGGGACCGACTCACACCATATTCAGCAAAAAAACAGCCTCACAAATCTCCGGCGCTGAAAAATGCTTCTCTGAAGCCCAGAGCGCAGGAGGCTGTGTGATTAAAGTCTGTTTTTCAGCATCTATCCACCAGTAACAAAGCGAAAACATATGGAATTACATTGTAACAACATTGTAACATGACACTTTAATGGCAGAGCTGTGATGTCATTTCTGAGGAAATATATAAAACAGGAAAAAAATTGTGAAAAAAATGCTTATTCAATGTCAGGAGAGGTCACAAAATTATTTGTGATTTAAAAACAAAAAAACAAAAAAAACAAAACACAGTTTAAAGAGAAGAAAAGGATCGTCCATTGAAATGTATGGGAGAGCGATAGGTAGCGAGAGGTCATACCTGGCACTGTGCAAGGCTGAACGCCGGCGCTGTTTGCTGAGGCTGTGAAAATGATGAATCAGACGCTACATGGCGCTATCCCAGTCGCTAAACAGATTCTGCTTGATAAATGTGTAATTGCTGCCATGTCCGGCGTTGACCAGTCGCTATCTGTCGCTACCTCTCATTAACCAGCCGCTACCTGACGCTATCCCTTCTTAAATAAGGGCCTAAGTATAAAAGGAAGCTCAGGTATGCACCCACAATAAGAAATGAAGTGAATTGGAGTAGAGGAGGTGACTGGGCCCACTGGTCTGTAGCCTGGGAAGCGCTCCCGTCCCCGGCCTATCTGAAAGGCAAAGAAGCCAGAGATGAGGTCGCAGGAAGCAGAAGCGCTGTTGCACCGCCGGGAAAGGTAAGATTACCGGCAACCCCAGGGCTATGCACAGCAGGGCATCCTCATTTTGCATGCCCCGGGTGCAGGCCAGTGGGTCTCCATGGTGTTTTTTAGACTCGTGTTCCATTGTTCCAATTTAATAGATCAAGTTAATATTATTTTTATATTACATAAATGTATATATTATATTAATATTTATTTTTATTATTATTATCTATATATTACATTTAATATTATATATTATATTTATTATTATAATATTATTTTGTGAAGCAAGTTTAATTTTTGGCGTTAAAGTGACACCCGATTGAGTTTTGTAACTTTACCCTATAAAAAAATCATTTATTATTATTATTATTATTATTATTATTATTATTATTATTATTATTTATATATTATATTATATATTATATATTATATTTATTATAATAATATTATTTTGTGAAGCAAGTTTAATTTTGGGTGTGAAGTGACACCTGATTCAGTTTTGTAACTTTACCCTATAAAAAAAATCATTTATTATTATTATTTATATATTATATTATATATAATATTATATATTATATTTATTATAATAATATTATTTTGTGAAGCAAGTTTAATTTTGGGTGTGAAGTTGCACCCGATTGAGTTTTGTAACTTTACCCTATAAAAAAAAAAATTATTTATTATTATTATTTATATATTATATTATATATATAATATTATATATTATATTTATTATAATAATATTATTTTGTGAAGCAAGTTTAATTTTTGGCGTTGAAGTGACACCCGATTGAGTTTTGTAACTTTACCCTATAAAAAATCATTTATTATTATTATTATTTATATATTATATTATATATAATATTATATATTATATTTATTATAATAATATTATTTTGTGAAGCAAGTTTAATTTTTGGCGTTGAAGTGACACCCGATTGAGTTTTGTAACTTTACCCTATAAAAAATCATTTATTATTATTATTATTTATAAATTATATTATATATAATATTATATATTATATTTATTATAATAATATTATTTTGTGAAGCAAGTTTAATTTGGGGTGTGAAGTGACACCTGATTGAGTTTTGTAACTTTACCCTATAAAAAAAATCATTTATTATTATTATTTATATATTATATTATATATAATATTATATTTTATATTTATTATAATAATATTATTTTGTGAAGCAAGTTTAATTTTGGGTGTGAAGTGACACCCGATTGAGTTTTGTAACTTTACCCTATAAAAAAATCATTTATTATTATTATTTATATATTATATTATATATAATATTATATATTATATTTATTATAATAATATTATTTTTTATAGTTTAATTTTGGGTGTGAAGTGACACCTGATTGAGTTTTGTAACTTTACCCTATAAAAAAAATCATTTATTATTATTATTTATATATTATATTATATATAATATTATATATTATATTTATTATAATAATATTATTTTGTGAAGCAAGTTTAATTTGGGGTGTGAAGTGACACCTGATTGAGTTTTGTAACTTTACCCTATAAAAAAAATCATTTATTATTATTATTTATATATTATATTATATATAATATTATATTTTATATTTATTATAATAATATTATTTTGTGAAGCAAGTTTAATTTTGGGTGTGAAGTGACACCCGATTGAGTTTTGTAACTTTACCCTATAAAAAATCATTTATTATTATTATTTATATATTATATTATATATAATATTATATATTATATTTATTATAATAATATTATTTTTTATAGTTTAATTTTGGGTGTGAAGTGACACCTGATTGAGTTTTGTAACTTTACCCTATAAAAAAAATCATTTATTATTATTATTTATATATTATATTATATATAATATTATATTTTATATTTATTATAATAATATTATTTTGTGAAGCAAGTTTAATTTTGGGTGTGAAGTGACACCCGATTGAGTTTTGTAACTTTACCCTATAAAAAAATCATTTATTATTATAATTTATATATTATATTATATATAATATTATATATTATATTTATTATAATAATATTATTTTGTGAAGCAAGTTTAATTTTGGGTGTGAAGTGACACCTGATTGAGTTTTGTAACTTTACCCTATAAAAAAATAATTTATTATTATTATTATTATTTATATATTATATTATATATAATATTATATATTATATTTATTATTATAATATTATTTTGTGAAGCAAGTTTAATTTTGGGTGTGAAGTGGCACCCGATTCAGTTTTGTAACTTTACCCTATAAAAAAATCATTTATTATTATTACCTATTACCTATAGGGGGTCTTGATCCAGGTAGTCTATACCAGGAAGGCCATATAGGAGGAACCTGTCACCCGGCTCACCCTGCAGATCGTCACCTGCAACCTGTACAATCCGGTCCTCCCAGAGATTGTTATTACAGGACGCCTGCTGGCATCCAAATCATTATTTGCATTGAATGGGTTGTAGAAAACAAATAAAGATTCTCTCTATGCTCTCTTCCCTCTAACCAATGCACTGGATTTCGACACTCTTCATGGGAGTTATGACCATTAAAGTGGACCAACAGCCAGGATTTTGACTATCCTGGGTTTTGGTCCACTTCGGCGGGGCACCCCGATCGTGGGTGCCCCGCTGTGTGAAACCCCCCAGAAAGCCCCAAAAACTGAGCTCTCCCCGCTCCCACATGACCGCTGCCGCCAATCCCCGCCGATGGACAAGCGGGAGGCAGCGACGGACGAGAGAGCGCACCCGCCGCCACCGCCACCCGTGCGTCACTCTTACAGGGCGCGCGCGCCGTTTGTGAATGGCCGACGCGGGTGCGCGTCCTGCTAGAGGGCGGCAGCGGGTGCCTCTGGAACGAGGATCAGGTAGGGATTTAGGGGTTTCTGGGGGGTTTCACACAGCGGGGCACCCCGGGTCTGATCCGTCCGGGAATCTTATAGATCATGGGAGGGTGTTGGTCCACTTTAAGTGATTATTGGCTTGTAAATCAGGCGGCTGAATTACCTGCATTGGAAATTGTTATAAGGCGTTCATTCTGAATATTGCTGGTAAGCAGTTATCCATAAGGTGGAGGGCACGTGTGACAAGTAAATCATTATTCTTGTGCATGCACCGTGGGACACCTCTGGAATACGCTAAAGATACCACTTTTTCGTTGCTCTTTGCCTTAAATATATATATATATATATATATATATATATATATATATATATATATATATATATTATTATTATTTATATATTATATTATATATAATATTGTATATTATATTTATTATTATAATATTATTTTGTGAAGCAAGTTTAATTTTTGGCATTGAAGTGACACCCGATTGAGTTTTGTAACTTTACCCTATAAAAAAAAATAATTTATTATTATTATTATTTATATATTATATTATATATAATATTATATATTATATTTTTTATTATAATATTATTTTGTCAAGCAAGTTTAATTTTTGGCGTTGAAGTGACACCCGATTGAGTTTTGTAACTTTACCCTATAAAAAAATAATTTATTATTATTATTCATATATTATATTATATATAATGTTATATATTATATTTATTATAATAATATTATTTTGTGAAGCAAGTTTAATTTTTGGCGTTGAAGTGACACCCGATTGAGGTTTGTAACTTTACCCTATAAAAAATCATTTATTATTATTATTATTTATATATTATATTATATATAATATTATATATTATATTTATTATTATAATATTATTTTGTAAAGCAAGTTTAATTTTTGGCGTTGAAGTGACACCCGATTGAGTTTTGTAACTTTACCCTATAAAAAAAATCATTTATTATTATTATTTATATATTATATATAATATTATATATTATATTTATGATAATAATATTATTTTGTGAAGCAAGTTTAATTGTTGGCGTTGAAGTGACACCCAATTGAGTTTTGTAACTTTACCCTATAAAAAAAATAATTTACTATTATTATGTATATATTATATTATATATAATATTATATATTTTATTTATTATAATAATATTATTTTGTGAAGCAAGTTTAATTTTTGGCTTTGAAGTGACACCCGATTGAGTTTTGTAACTTTACCCTATAAAAAAAATCATTTATTATTATTATTATTTATATATTATAGTATATATAATATTATAGATTATATTTATTATTATAATATTATTTTGTGAAGCAAGTTTAATTTTTGGCGTTGAAGTGACACCCGATTGAGTTTTGTAACTTTACCCTATAAAAAAAATCATTTATTATTATTATTATTTATATATTATAGTATATATAATATTATATATTATATTTATTATTATAATATTATTTTGTGAAGCAAGTTTAATTTTTGGCGTTGAAGTGACACCCGATTGAGTTTTGTAACTTTACCCTATAAAAAAAAATAATTTATTATTATTATTTATATATTATATTATATTTAATATTATATATTATATTAATTATAATAATATTATTTTGTGAAGCAAGTTTAATTTTTGGCGTGGAAGTGACACCCGATTGAGGTTTGTAACTTTACCCTATAAAAAAATCTTTGAAGTTTACCCAAGAAATCACCCGAATCTGGACATTTATACAGGTGTCTAATGCTTGGAAGCAACAGCACCCTGTGGGCTATACGGAGGAAAGTAGTTATTCCCCCTCCCATGTGACTAATGACATCACCAGAAGGAAGAGACGTGGAAGATGATTTCCCTCTATGTCCCTCCCCTTTTAGTGACATCATCTGTTTTATCAGTTTTTTAGGTGCTGTTGTGCCAAATTTTATCCACTTCTTGATGAGCATCTCTGTGTCTCATGGTGGATCTAATACCCGGGTAATGTTTTTGTCCCCTTCTCCTAACTGATACCTTTCAACAACGAGTTCCGCTTGTTGAGTTGGGAGGGATAAGCAGGCCCGAAGATGTTTGGGTTTGACAGGTTCGGACGAAAATAAGAAAAATTTTCGGTTCTGGACCAGACCCCATCCTGAACTTCACCTCTCACGCCGAACCCCATAGAAGTCCTAGGGGACCTGATGTTGCAAAATGGCTATAAAATGTACGTTATAGGGGCTAGGGGCTCTATCCTCCTTCTGACTGGCTTCTCCTCCTCTGATGTCACAGGCCTACCTGCACGATGGGACCATGGAGATGCACCCTTGAGATGCCAGACTCTCCTCCAGAATTGAGCCTGAGCCACTCTCCAGATCCAGATGGGTCTGACCTCTGAGATGCCAGCTTTGGAGCCTATCACCATGGATGAGATGATGCAATGCCGGTAAGGGTTCTTACTGTTGTGCCCTCAGGGGGCTCTCCCATTGATGGGTATTATTGGGGCCCTAATTATGGGGCACTATGTGTGAGGCCCTCTGGAACTGCGACTGATTGGGAGAGAGAGCAGAAGTGTATTGGCCATGTCCTGTCAGGTTAGATCATCTCTATGGTTTCTCTATATACAATGATTCCAATACAATCTCGGGCCTGAAAAAAACTAAAGTGGTCTAAACCTTTTTAAATTCCCATTGTGAAAAATTCTAAAGTTGTTTTGTTTTTTCAGTGATGAATAGAGCCATGTCTGGTGATAACCAAACCTTCTTCCAGCCGCAGAACTTCATTTTGATTGGAATCCCGGGCCTGGAATTATTCGAATTCTGGATCACCATTCCCATGGCCATGATGTATGTACTGACGGTCCTAGGAAACGGCACCCTGTTTGCCGTTATCGTGCACAAAGAGACTTTGCACAAGCCCATGTACCTTTTTTTCTCCATGTTGGCCATTTCTGACATTGTGACGACCACTAACATCTTCCCCAAGATCTTCTGCATCTTTTGGTTTCGGGCCAATCAAATCAGTTTTAGCGGCTGCCTGACCCAGCTCTTTTTTACTCACGCCTCTTCCGTAGTAGGGTCTGCCATCCTGTTGGGAATGGCCTATGACCGCTATATTGCCATTTGTTATCCTCTTCGATATAACACCATCCTGACTAAGTCCACCATCATTAAAGTTGGAATCTTGGCCCTCATGCGAGGCTCGATTCTCGTGGCCCCTGAGCCAATGCTCGCTAGAAGGTTGTCCTTCTGCCATAACGACATCATCTCACACACGTACTGTGAACATATGGCCGTTTTGAAGATTGCATGTTCAAATACCAGGTTTAATCGTGTGTATGGCCTGATGGTGGCCATGTCGGTCATTCTGTTTGATATTTTTGGGGTATTGCTGTCGTATTGTGCCATATTGAGGGCAGTCTTTAAGTTGTCCTCCAAGGAAGCCCGTCACAAGGCTTTGAACACTTGTGGTTCTCATGTCTGTGTCATCCTGATCGCCTACATTCCGGCCATGTTCTCTTTCCTCGCTCACAGGTTTGGACGTAACATTCCTCACTATGTAATCATCTTCTTTGCGAACCTCTACATCCTCATCCCTCCGATGTGTAACCCCTTAATCTACGGGGTCAAGAACAAGGAGATCCAGAGCAGTATAGTCCTTATATTCCGAAAGTAACCAAGAACTTGAGGGAAGCTTCCAATCCTCTTCATTCTTCAACATGTTGATGTAGACCAGGGCCGAGTGGACACAACATGTTCCCAGCTATTGATGAGCTTTTCCTATTATTAATATTAATTTTATTAATATGGCTGCATCTTCTTCCATAGCACTGTACAAGGCAGTGGTGGACTGGGGCCAAAAATCTGCCCTGGATTTTACCAACACGTGGCCTGCCCATGACCAGCCAGTGGCATCTCTGCTGCTTCATGGCCAGGCAACCAGTGTGCTCCATACTGAGGTTATATCATTAGGGGGGAGGACATGGGCTGGGGTTGTTTGGGTGAGGGGATAGACTTGGGAAGGGGGATGGGATTGGATGGGAGTGTTAGTAAAGGTACAGCCCAAACTGCCCCAAAGCATTTGCCCGAGTCTCCCTATCTGCCCCTGGTACAGGGTTTAGTTAGAGACAAGGTAAAACGTACTGTACAGAGACCATTACAGACTAGATGCTACAAAGTTCACATCAAACACTGTGAGAAGAGGGGAATATAAGAAAGAGAGCTTTGCACCTGGAAGATTACAGTCTAAAGGATCAGGTGTAGATAAAAAAGGGGCCGGAATCACAAGTGGTAGAGCCTGATTTTGGCGGCATGTGCCCTGTGAAGGTCATATGAGCTGCTTATATGCTTGTCTCAAAATTTGGGTTTTGAAAACAATTTTAAAGGCTTGTTGAAGAGTGACAGATTGAGCGGGGGAGTGCATTTTAGAGAAGGCTCAGAAGAAGTCTTGAAGGTGGCAGTGCAAGGAGGTGACCAAGGGGAAGGGCAGGATAATGTCATAGTGTAATAAGTTCATCTCCTTGTTTTTAACTTTTAACAAGGACTATTGGGCAATCCAGATATAATCTCAGCTACGGTGATCCAAGGAGCAAGTACTGGGCCGAAACCAAAAATCAATGAGTGGATATAATTAAAATAGAGCTGGTTACATTACAGAAAAAGTAAAAATATGAGCGGCATAAATATGTTGTACGTTGTAATGTCCAGAAATGTAAGCAGTGTCCATATAAAATGTAACAATCTTTCTCAGGCTAATTCAACCAGGGCCTTTTTTCCTCTGCCAAGCCCCCCCCCTCCCCCCCTCCATACTGCCTGCGTGGCAATCCTTCATGTCTCCTCCTTGCTGTAAGTTCGGAGAGAAAAACTGAGAGGAAAAAAACGTCTTTCCCCCACTTCCTTTGTAAATGTTATATCCCCTGGTCAAACCTTAATTTATCCTCCCCTAAGTCTTTCTGTTACAAAGAAGCCGTCATGTAATACAATCTCCTTAGCCAGAACACACTGATGTTTCCAATTAAATAGTGAAAAACCATATGTTAAGTAATTCCTGGGAGAAAAACTCAGACATAACCCAAACATTACTTTAGTCTACATATGTTTATAATGAATATTGATACAATTCACTTGAATCGGCCAGCCCCGGATCAGAATCATAATAAACGACAGGTAAACATCCACAGATTCCACATTCATCCAAGTTACCTATATATATATATATCAATAATATTAGTAATTTAATAATTCATTAATAATTGAGATCATAAACATTTTATTCCCCCGGAACCTTCTTACACAGAGGAAGAGTGGAGGTTAGGTCGGAGTTGGTGTCATACTCGTGTACTGTATGTAAGTTGGGTATAGACATTGTTTCCCCTCTGCGATATGTTACGGGGAGTTACAGTGGCCCAAGGGCATCTGCATACCTGCCCTCCCTGTGCACCCCAATTTGGGATGCCCGCTGTCTGAATACCCCCCCCCAAGGTACTTACTTATCTGCACCAGCCAGCCATCTACAGGGGACAAAGGAAACACTCTGTAGATAATCTTTGTTAAAGTGGACCAACACCCTCCCAAGATCGGGCCGGGAATCTATAAGATTCCCGGACCGATCAGACCCCTGACTGCGGGGCACCCCGCTGTGTGAACCCCCCCAGATCCCCGAAATCCCTACCTTATCCTCGATCCAGCGGCGCCCGCCGCCGCCTCCCGCACGTCCCTCTAGCGCGTGCCCCACCAAAGTGGACCAAAACCCAGGATAGTCAAAATCCTGGGTGTTGGTCCACTTTAAAGTTGTACGGTAGGTGCTCCAATGGAATAATCTCAAGTACAGTAAGTCCCTGGGCCAAGTTATCACCGAGAGTTAAATACTTGTTCTCTTGGTAAGAGATGTGCCGCCCAACCCGACACAAACATTTTATTTGAAGCCATTTGCCATTTATTACCGTATATACTCGAGTATAAGCCGAGTTTTTCAGCCCACTTTTTGGGCTGAAAAAAGCCGCCTCGGCTTATACTCCAGTCAGTGAAAATTTTGGCCGAAATGGAGGAGAAAAAGGGGCAGGGCCATCACTGTTCCCGCTAGGGTGCGCGCGCGCGCGGCCGCGGACCCACGCCTGCCCCTCCGCGCAGCCCCGACTGCCGTCCGCGCATGCTCGCCGTCGGCAGTGAGGATGTTCAAGATGCTGGAGCAGTGCGGGGCATGTGGTCCTCTTGTGTCCCCCTCATCAGGTAGGTGTGTGTGTGTGCCACACAGAGGTGACGGGTGACTTACCTGTGTGCGGCGGAGCCAGTGCGGGGCGGCGGCAAAAGCCGGAACTGGAGCACAGCGCCGCCGTGTCCCCCTTCCCCAGAGCCAGGCCACAGCTTCCCCACCTGCAGCTCAGTCACACTGTCACACTGCCCCTGCCGCCCCTGTTCCTTCATAGAGATGCTCCGGATCTGGGACGGCTACTGGGATATATTGCCTTTTCCACTAATAAAGCTGGGACACGTGCACTGCAGGGGTAAAGCATTTACAACTATTAGTAATTAACTTTTACACATCTCTCTCTTTTACTCTTTCTTCCCTTTTCCACATTCTTTCTTTCTTATTTTATGCCTTTACCTTTTTTTCTCCTTTTCAGATTGCATCAGTCTTCTCTTTTCTACATCCAACATTTTCCACATTCCCTCCTTCTTGCTCTTTACGGTATTCAAAAACATTATTGGTATCTATTTTTATTTTTGAAATTTACCGTTAGCTGCTGCATTTCCCACCCTCGGCTTATACTCGAGTCAATAACTTTTCCAGTTTTTTGTGGTAAAATTAGGTGCCTCGGCTTATATTCGGGTCGACCTATACTCGAGTATATACGGTACTTTAGTTCTGCTGTGGCCAATAGTGTAACATACACAGTGAGGAGCTCTGTCCCTTTTCGGCGCGAGGACTAGAGACAGGAAGTGGGAAGAGGAAGTGGGTTCGGCTTGCTGTGCGCAAAAAGACATCGCTATGGCAGATATCTGGATTTAAAGATGTTCCTCCCGAGCGGCTGCATTTTATGAGGATATTACAGATATGTTATATATCAATCCTGGGGATATTTATGTCGATGCGTTGCTTTAACCCTTTCAGTGCCCGCCGGCCTAGAGATTTTGTCTCCCTCTTTCGCTAGAACGTTTTTCACAATCTCCTTGAATTTCCAGGAAAATTATAAATTGTGTTTCAGCTGCGTTTTAACATGAAATGTCTTGTTTGTAGTGTTTTCTTAATATTTATGGGTAAATAATGTAAAAAAAAATGTAAAAATGTTTTTAAAAAAAATTGATGTGGGTTCTCCAATCTCCGAGGGCACTTTAAACAACACTTTAAACAACACTAGAGGGTGCTGGTGGCTCCAAATAATCTATAAAGACCCTATTTATCACATCCTAATACAAATTGCCTGCATCTCCCTGCATCCCCCCCCCCCCCCAACCCAAAGTGCATATGTGCAATATATAATATTTTAGTACCATAAATGATATAAACAAATTGAAAACAAAATAATACAACAATTCAGTAAATAGCAGCAATATATAGCAGCAGTGAAAGTGCAAAACTATGAAACTTGCAATATCCAAACCCACAATAATGAGGACACAGCGGAGTAGCAAGAAGGACAATGATAAGTATCACACACCTGTCTTACATATGGTCTGAGCCAGCAGCACCCGTCAGACCATATGTAAGACCGGTGTGTGATACTTATGATTGTTGTTTTCCATGTCTTTACATGTATTTTAAAGTTTTAACGAGTTTGTCTTGTACATGAATTAATAAAAGATGTATATGTAAATTTATTGAATAGTGGTGCACATTTTTTCCTTGAGTAATTGGGGGCTTTGTGGAGGCCCCTCCTTTTTTTTTTTTTTATCAGTCATACTCAAGGGGTGCACACTTTCACTCTATTGGTGTTGGTGCGGCCATTTCTTTGCAATTGTCAACCAGAGAACACCTTGAGGGATTGCTTCTAGAAAACTGTGCTCACAACAAAAAGCCCAGTACACCTAGAAAGTCGTTCCAGAGAATACATACTTTGTGGGGGGAGATTTCAAATGTAAAGGGAGAACTGTGAGGTAGGCCTAGTAGTTGTATTTAATTTGAAGATCTCCTAAAGTGCTGGGCAGGAGAGGGTCTCTACCGATATAGATGTGGTACCATTGTAATAGGGTTGATTCATGGTCCTGCGTCTTTGCATTTGTCCACGTTATTTGGAGCGCTAAGTTATGCTCAGGCTTTCTCATGTATTCATGGGCAAATTAGAAGTATGCAAGCGTGAGGGAGAGAATGGGCGGGGTCGATTGGAGGAAGAGGAAACCCCCAGTGCTGAAATCCAGAGTGAGGAGAGCGGCTATTTTTTTCCTTTGGATGCAAACGGGGGAATTTGCCGGGAGCGTGAAATTCAGAAGCAGCCACGTGACTTTCACGGGCTTGACACTTCAAGGGTTAAACCTGAGGCGGGGTCTTTACACACCTTATCCAGTCATGTAGCAGCTTATGCTTTATAATGAGTCTGAACTTGTAAAGTCAGAGGACCACCAGATTTTGTGCCTAGGGGCCCCCACCACACGGGATCCGGCCCTACCCTTACCTGTAACCTGATGGTGAGGTGAGGCTTCCAGGTGCTGCCACAGGGACTGTATATTCCCTGTAGTGTGCCAGCCATTTCTATGCCAGCTAGAGGCCCAGAGCGCTCTGCCTGGAGATCTCATTATTTCTGTGTACAACGCCGAGCCCAGCGGAGAGGCTCCCTCTCCAGATAGCTTCTACTCAATTCATGGCCATAAATCTCCTGCAAATTAGAAGATTAAAGACCACCACTAATGAGAGGAATAGACCACCAGTCAATTTTATGGGCAGGCTGATTCATCACTAACGCCAGGTAGCGACAGATGAGCGTCTGTAGCGGCATTTTCAGAGCGCCCGCTAGTAGTCGCTGTGCTCGGTCGCGGGTCGCTAGTTTATAGCGCTGGGCAGGCTGATTCATCACTAACGCCAGGTAGCGACAGATGAGCGTCTGTAGCGACATTTTCAGAGCGCCCGCTAGTAGTCGCTGTGCTCGGCCGTGGGTCGCTACTTTACAGCGACTCAGTCGCTGTGCAGTCATAATGAATCCATTGTGAGGAGTCGCTATTTGACCAGTACAGCGCTGTATGAGAGCAAATGTTAGCGACTGCTCATAGCGACCGACTCACACCATATTCAGCGAAAAAAAAGCCTCACAAATCACTAGCGCTGAAAAATGCTTCTCTGTAGCCCAGAGCGCAGGAGGCTGTGTGATTAAAGTCTGTTTTTCAGCATCTATCCACCAGTAACAAAGCGAAAACATATGGAATTACATTGTAACAACATTGTTACATGAACACTTTAATGGCAGAGCTGTGATGTCATTTCTGAAGAAATATATAAAACATGAAAAAATTGTGGAAAATGCCAGGAGAGGTCACAGAATTATTTGTGATTTTTGGGAAAAAAACAAAAACACAGTTTAAAAAGAAGAAAAGGATCGTCCATTGAAATGTATGGGAGAGCGACAGGTAGCGAGAGGTCATACCGGCGCTGTGCAAGGCTGAACGCCGGCGCTGTTCGCTGAGGCTGTGAAAATTATGAATCAGACGCTACATGGCGCTATCCCAGTCTCTCAACAGATTCTGCTTGATAAATGTGTAATTGCTGACGTGTCCGGCGTTCACCTGTCGCTACCTGTCGCTACCTCTCATTAACCAGCCGCTACCTGACGCTATCCCTTCATACATAAGGGCCATAATCAGGGAAAGATGGTCAGTTTCCCCTACAGAATACACCAGGAGAGCTAATAACAATTCCATATAATAACATGGTAGTAACACATATTAAGGTTCAGCGCAATTTAATCTTTATAGAATAACAGAATTAGCAGCGATCTATAGCGGGATTGAGTATAAGAACCTCTCACAGAGCCATAACAGACAAAGGAAAGAAACTCTGTGTCTGGAGGTTTTAGTCGAATGAGCCATGAATATGCACCGGGGTCGGCTCCAGCTTTGTGTGGGCCCTTGGGCAAGAGCGTCTTAGGCCTTTATTCATGAAGGGATAGCGTCAGGTAGCGACTGGTGAACGCCGGACACGGCAGAAATTACACATTTATCAAGCAGAATCTGTTTAGCGACTGAGATAGCGCCATGTAGCGTCTGATTCATCATTTTCACAGCCTCAGCGAACAGCGCCGGCGTTTAGCCTTGCACAGTGCCAGGTATGACCTCTCGCTACCTGTCGCTCTCCCATACATTTCAATGGACGATCCTTTTCTTCTTTTTAAACAGGGTTTTTGGTTTTTATTTTTTTTTCCAAAAAATCATAAATAATTCTATGACCTCTCCTGACATTGAATAAGCAGTTTTTTTTAAATGTTTTCATTTTTTATATATTTCTTCAGAAATGACATCACAGCTCTGCCATTAAAGTATTCATGTTACAATGTTATTACATTGTCATTCCATATGTTTCACTTTGTTACTGGTGGATAGATGCTGAAAAACAGACTTTAATCATACAGCCTCCTGCGCTCTGGGCTTCAGAGAAGCATTTTATAGCGCCGGAGAATTGTGAGGCTGTTTTTTTGCTGAATATGGTGTGAGTCAGTCGCTATTACATGTACAGAGGGCATCCCGGCCACTATAGATCTCCTTCCAGTGGTCTAGTAGCCATAGCTGGTAATGTTATTACATGCAAGGAGGGCATCCCGGCCACTATAGATCTCCTTCCAGTGGTCTAGTAGCCATAGCTGGTAATGTTATTACATGTATGGAGGGCATCTCGGCCACTATAGATCTTCTTCCAGTGGTCTGACATGGTGTCTGCCTCTCCAAAAACATACCTGCACTGTGGTATAAAGCTGGACGGCTGCTGCTTGAGGAAGTCATTCATCACCATTCTCTGCTCATACAGCCAGTCCAACATATGGAGGGTGCAGTTCCAATGGGTCGGCACATCACAGATTATGCATTGTTGTGGTAGACAATACTGTCTTTGTAGCTTAAAGGGTAATTCTATTTTTAATGTCATTTTTAAAAGCTTCCATTATTGTGTGCCAAAATGATGTCCTAAATATACAAGATATAGGTTCATTATCAGATTCAAAAGACAAAAGTCCAGGTAGAACGTTCAGGAGACAGATTTAATGCTGATGTACTCAGCTTATAAAGGCCAGGTAATGTCACAGGTGCAAGCTGATTTCCAGGAACTCTGCAGAACAGCGCCTTCTGTTGGCCAAGCTGCATACATCAGAGAAACGTCCCAGAAAGGAGTAGCTGAAAGTTAAGGAGGAACCCCAGGCATGACAGGGATGTGATGGATATAAACTGCCATCGCCCATACATCGGTGCTAAAGTGCACAAGATTTTGAGACAGAGAAACCCAAGGACTGGCCCCGGGATGGTGCTCCTTTATCGGAGTAACAATGCCCGTTTGCGTCTCCATTTTGTGAAGTCCACTACCTGGAATGGGAGAGAGTGTAGCACACATATAGCTTCTGAACCACTCGATAACTGCTGGTATTCTGCTCTCTTCTTGCAATCACCTCAAGGAGCGACTGCTGGCTTAATAGAGGAGAATTAGGAGCAATGAAGGAGACAGAGGTGGATGGGAGAGACAGACTGTCTCTTGCACCAGAGGCTGAGGAGCCCTGACTGCCATTGACAGAGTGCCATTGAGTGCAGAGGTTGGTGGATCCTGACAGAGGAGTAGCTAGGCTTTCTGGCATCTGGGGCAAAGATTTGAAATGGCGCTGCCATCTTTTCTCAGGCCCCCCTTTGGCACCCTCTGACCTGCTGCACCCAGGGTAAATGCCCCCCCCCTGCTCCCCCCCAGCTACGCCTCTAGATGCTGCTGCAAAACACAACATTTTGGAGGTTCATCCAAGCAACACTCCAGTGGCATTTTCAAATGTGCATGTGATAAGGAAATATAGGTCTAAAATTTGACAAATCCACTTTCAATTCAATTCAATCTGATCTATAAGAATCTGTAATCTGAATAATTTGAGGTCTAGAGGACTCCCTTACATGTAGAAGCTGTTTGTAAAAATAGCCCACCCTTGGTATAGGAAATTGTATAGCACGACCTCCACAAGGAGACATGAACAGCTGTCATAAAAACATAGAAACATAGAAGGTTGACGGCAGAAGGAGACCATACGGTCCATCTAGTCATGCATCTATTACAAGTGCATACGCTGATATATAGAAATGTAAAAGCATTATGTCACGTGTACTATAAGGTTTGTTCTTCTGTCATTGGTTGAAACATATGAATGTCCATAAATGTTTGCAAGAAACGCCCATCTGTTTTACTATAATAAACCTTCAGGAGACGTCCTCTAAGGATGGACGCTCCTTGAGAAGTATGGTACCGCACGTGTCTGTGTGATGATTGGTCGGAGGGTGTCTTGACTCCAACAACCAATGACATAATCAAGGAAACATGGCCAATTTCCCCGACACATGCACGGAACTAGTGCTTGTATTAGGACCTTGTCTGCACTTCACAGGTTCACCACCACACACCACCAGTGTTCACCGAGGTGCCTGGGGCCCACCAGTAGAACTGACTCTAGGGACCCACTCAATACTTAGATGCAAAATTTAAAAAAGTAAAATAAAAATCCTTTAAGGCGGCTTTCCTTGCATGATACGCGTAGCTAAAGTGCGTGCACAGTTTTTTAGTATTACATTTTTAGCAGCTGCTTTATTTCACTAAACAATGTTAGAACCCTATTTGCAATTAAATTGAAATATGCACAATGCATGGAGCATGGCCCAGCCCCCCTCGTGCATTGCTGACAAGATATTCCTCCTGTTGTCAGTAATGATGGGTCGAAGGTCCAGCTTGTGGGGGGGGGGGGGGGTTAGACAGGAGAAGATTTCCTGGCCTATGCAGTCCTAGCTGGTATGGCTGTGTTCGCCCCAACTTACGAGGTACAGGATTGCATGACAGCAACAGACATTGGTGGTTTGAAGACGGAGCAAGGTGGGAGGGTGAAGACAAGGTGAAAGAGTTGGGGGAGGTTGAAATGTGCCCAGAAAGCCCAGATTTTATAGTTACATAGTTAATACAGT
The DNA here is from genome assembly GCA_027917425.1 of Gastrophryne carolinensis. Classification (NCBI taxonomy): domain Eukaryota; kingdom Metazoa; phylum Chordata; class Amphibia; order Anura; family Microhylidae; genus Gastrophryne; species Gastrophryne carolinensis. Next base: position 3,033,218 of record CM051236.1, on the reverse strand, counting down.
TCAAAAAAGACATATGTCCATCAAGTTCAACCAAGGGTGTTGGGGTAGGGAAAGTTATTTTTTATTTTATAGGGGAAGCTATTTATTTTATTTTTTTTTTTTATTTATTTTTTACTGATAACCACTAATAGTAACTGTTAATGTTATTTTCTTCTAAATAGGCATCTAATCCTTTTTTGAAGCTGTCAGCGGTTGATGCTGTAACAAGCTTCTGTGGGAGGCTATTCCATAGATTTATAGTTCTTATGGTAAAAAACGATTGTCGCCTCCGGAGACTAAATTTGTTTTTTTCCAATCGAAGGCAGTGCCCCCTTGTCCTTAGACAGGATTTTACTTGAAATAGTGTTCCCCCATATTTTTTGTATGGTCCATTTATATATTATTATTATTGTTTATTTATATAGCGCCATCATCTTCCGTAGCGCTTTACAAAGTAGTAATTACAGACAGGGTAGAAACATACGGTACATATACTATTTCAAATGCAGTTTTACAGATTTGACAGTGGATATTCTGAGTACAAGATACAATAGGGGAGAGAGCCCCGCCCCCGAGGAGCTTACAGTCTAAAGGAAGAGGGGTGAAGACGAGGGGGAAGGATCACAAACTTGTATATATTTATACAAGTTAATCATGTCCCCCCTCAATCGCCTCCTCTCAAGACTAAACCGATTTAATTCTCGTAATCTTTCCTCATAACTTAGATCTTATATTCCCTTTATTAGTTTGGTGGCTCCTCTGCTCCCTTTCCATAGTCAGAGCGTCCTTTCTATGAATGGGTGCCCAGAACTGGACGGCATATTCCAGATGAGGGCGCACCAGTGCCTGGTAAAGAGGCAAAATTACTCACCTATCCCATGATTCCAGGCCTCTATTAATGCATGATAATATCTTGGTGGCCTTGGAAGCAGCTGCTTGGCATTGCATGCTGTTATTTAGTCTGTGATCTACCAGTACCCCCAGATCCTTCTCAACAAGTGACTCTCCCAGTTTTACTCCCCCGAGGATATATGTGGCCTTCAGATTATTAGACCCCAAAAGTGCATCACTTTACATTTCTCCACTTTGAACTTCATGATTGCACTGTTGTGGTACCACTGCAATGACCTTGCTGTCCTTGGTTTGACAGGTTAATCCAGTGGGCCTGTGAGGAACATATTCTGCCCTTGCCCATAGATGGAGCTTCACACTTCTGGCTGAAGTGCACAAGATTTGAGAACGAGGACTGGCCTAACCTGTTTTGTATGTAGCTGTGCAGGGATGGATTGAGAAATTATGCCTGCTTGGGCATCGGGTCTCTGAAGAGTCCACTACCTGGAAAGGGCTAGACTGTGGTCAGCCACTTTCTGGCCCCTCCTGTGATTTGAACTGTTATAGGGGTCTCAAAGACCCATTAGCAGTTCACAAAGAGTGAGGTGTAAAAAAAAACACACATATACATTAGGAAAAGCTCTTCATTATTTATTTTTTTTACTTCCATCGCTAGCGGGAAACTCAAGTTTGTGCTGAGACAAATTTTTAGACCTAATTCCGGTTTGGATGGTTTGGTTCCCTGATCTCTACTGGGAGCTTTTCTCTTTTTCATGTGCCCAGAGCTTTTGGATTCTAAAACAATAAATGAGCTGCAGTGAGATTTCTCCGAGCACAGCAGCTGCGTTCTATGAAGACAACATTGTCTTTGGAGACATTTCCTGTCGGCTCTTCAGAGACAAACTCAGCTCCGCCCCCGAGGAATAATCCAGACAGAATGGAGGATAAATAGGGCGAGCAGCACGGTGGCCTGGATCTTTCTGTCTGCAGGTTATTCTAGATGGAAGACTTACCCGGCTTCCCCATATCAGCCTCTCTACTTCCCCGACCCCACCTATGCCCTCCATCCAGACCAGGTGAGGCCAGCGGCAAAGGAGCTCACACTCTAATGTCTCCTCCACACTCCATACACAGCGCTGTAAATAAAAGCAGTCACATGACCTTCTGTCCCTCAGAGCTCACACTCTAATGTCTCCCCCACACTCACACACTGTTATTATACATTATATAATGCTGACATATACCACAGCGCTGTACATAGAAGCAGTCACATGACCTCCTGTCCCTCAGAGCTCACACTCTAATGTCTCTCCCACACTTACACACTGTTATTATACATTATATAATGCTGACATATACCATAGCGCTGTACATAGTCACATGACCCCCTGTCCCTCAGAGCTCACACTCTAATGTCTCCTCCACACTCACACACTGTTATTATACATTATATAATGCTGACATATACCATAGCGCTGTACATAGTCACATGACCCCCTGTCCCTCAGAGCTCACAATCTAATGTCTCCCCCACACTTACACACTGTTATTATACATTATATAATGCTGACATATACCATAGCGCTGTACATAGTCACATGACCCCCTGTCCCTCAGAGCTCACACTCTATTGTCTCCTCCACACTTACACACTGCTATTATACATTATATAATGCTGACATATACCACAGCGCTGTACATAGTCACATGACCCCCTGTCCCTCTCCTGCTGACATGGCTTCTGATTATTCTCATTGCCGGTAAGTGGGAGATTCTCGAACATTCCTGCAGTTGCTGAGAACATTGTCTGGATACTGGTATTTATGATTATTATTATTACTATTATTATTATTTATTGATGAAGCACCATCACATGCCGTGGTGATGTACAAAGGGGAGAATACCAGCAGGGGAAAACAAATCGTACATTTATAACACACAGGAGATTAAAGGTCAGAAATGGAACAAATCTAGTTTGAAAATGGCGTACATAAGGAATGAGGGTCCTGACCTTGTGAGCTTACAATCTAAAGGATAAGAGGGTGGGGACACGAGTTTGAGTTGACGTAATAAGTACCAAGCAAGGCGGCAAGTTTTTTGCAGGGTGGTAGAACAGTGTTGTGAATCACTTTAAGAGATTTTTAGTACCCTGGGTACCCCATGCCTCCCGATTTGGGATGTTCCAGTGTGTATATCCCCCGGTACCGCCTATAAACTCACCCGTTCTTTAATTCCATGGCACATGTGCAGGCCGCCAGCCAGTCACTGTCTTGAATTCCATTAAGGCACAAGCAAAGCTGCACTGAACACATGTCGCTGGACGCACCTCCTCTGCGCCAACCATTCAGCATTGCTTGCCGCGATTGTGCACCTCACATAGGGGCATAGTAGGAATGGGGCTGCTGCCCGCAGAGTTTCGCTATTTGTCAGCATCATTCCTGACAAACCCATCTACGTCGCGGTCCCTTCCGGCTCTCCCTGGCCGACGGGATTCTTCACAGCATAAATAGCTGAGCGTACTGCCGCGCCGTCAGTCTTGAAGAAGTTGCTTAGCAATGAAACGCGTCGGCGGCGACAGGGCGGCCCACCATAAAACGTTCATCAGACATTCTCGAGTTCAGTGGACTTTCAACTCCCCTCCTTTTCATCATCGGCCGAGGTGCAATAAGGAATGGATGAGGGACGCTCCCTGTTTTTCTAAAGCTTATGTCTTTCATTTTAAAAGTGAGTGTCATATATGACACCTTTTATTGAAATTTTATTAAAATGATATCACACTTGATCTATTTTTCTATATTGGTTTTATTACATGGCACAATTAAATTGGAAACATACAAGTGGTGCACCACAAAAATGCTCCAAACAAACGAGGGCGTGCTCACCTCGCCAATAGACAATGTACAAAAAAAGATGCAGTTGAGGCGGCAAGCTCCAACCGTCACCAATAAGACAGCACTACCAAACAAATTTATTCAGAGTACAAAAAACCTAAAATTAAACATATACACACAAGACAATGAAAAACAACTGCTGCCTCAATCTCATCCAACCTCCAAATAACCTACAACGTAAATTACATAACCATGATGAAGAGGGAATAATATAATCTTATTTTTGTGCCGGCACAAAAAAAAAACTTATACCCTCACCCAAGCAAGAAGCGACACGAGAAGTCGCGAGCGCAGGTGGTCTTTTTCTGTGCCGCCCCTCATCCTTCCTCCCCACCTTGTGGACACCATGTGCTGCTTTGTCTGCTGCTGGTAATTTTGTATCCTTGTCATGGTCACTATGTTAAAGGGTATATAATTTTTTTTTGGGCCAGCACAAAAATAAGATTATATTATTAATTGGGTCCCTCTTATCATGGTTATGTAATTTACGTTGTGGGTTATTTAGAGGTTGGATGAGATTGAGGCAGCAGTTGTTTTTAATTGTCTTGTGTGTATATGTTTATTTTAGGTTTTTTGTACTCTCAATAAATGTGATTAATTGAATTATTTGGTAGTGCTGCCTTATTGGTGCCGCCTCAACTGCATCTTTTTTGTGCTCAATTAAATTTGAGTCACACCGACGGCAACCTTTCCATGATCCAGTTTAATTGAAAGAAAATTGCAATTAAAGGGAAAGCTGTTGAGAGATCTGGAAAAGTATAAACCAAGGCTTATACCTAAAATCCCTAACTGGTAAGAGTATATAGTGAAGGTGATGGGCACATGGATGGTGGTATTTGCTAATTAAATACCGATCACCACGGCAGAAAGTGCATGCCCTTTGGGACAATGAATAATTAACTTTGGACTTTTTATCCTGATTTATTACTGAACTGATTTTTGCCTTTGGAGAAACAATCTGTGAATTCACTTGAACATAATATTGGAATTTTAAAACAATGGGTTTGATTCAATAAAGGTAGAAAAAAATTCTCATGGTAGTAAAAGATTCAATTCATGAGAAAAAAGCCTGAGAATGTCACTGTTGTTGAATCACCAGATAAGAAAATAATGAAAGTCAATGGCACTTTTTTACTCCTAAGAAAAGTAGAGAACACTGTAGTAAAAGCTGCCATTGACATTCATTGTCTTTTTATCTGGTGATTCAGTAACACTGACATTCTCAGGCTTTTTTCTCATGAATTGAATTTTTTACTACCATGAGAATTTTTTTCTACCTTTATTGAATCGAGGCCAATCTGTTCAATTATCTTTGCTCTGTGTATTATTGTATGATTTGTATAGAACCTAATGGGAAAATTAGGCTAGCGCACATGTAGCATTGTTAAACTTTTTACTCATTTTAATTGACTAACAGAAATCTAAGAATTATAGCGCGGTACCTCTACTCCTTCTGTAGGGATGCGGCTACCGCCTGCAGATGCACCATGGGATTAGCAAGGTGAGGCGAGGTTTAGGGGCATCCTGGGGGTTTCACACATTGAGGCATCCCAATGAAATAGGGGAAATATGATTTAAATTATTATTTGCTGCACATTAATCTCCAATATTTCTATTACAGATTAATATTATAAATATCGCAAATACTAATAATCATATCAGCCCAGCGGCCAATAATCTGATACAAACTGTCCCAAGAAGAAATATTTCCTCAGATGCCGCACATACAATCTATTGACAATGAAAGACAGCAGCTCCACATTCCCAGATTTGCTTGTATTGTGCAAAAAATATATACATGCAGTAATCAAATTCCATCCACTAGTTTGCGCCAATATACATCCATACATCCATATACATACATACATCCATAAGTTTCGGGGTGTTGATACCCCTTCATCAGGGACACACAAGAGCAAAGTCAAGCCGATTAACACATTCCACTACTATTTGACCTGTAAAGGTCGCCAAAATCCCAGCTGACATCATCAGTGACATCAGTGGGTCAAAAAAAAAAAAAAATTGTCCTGCTTGGTGCTGATGTGCCCGGTTGGTGTACATCCCCCTTCCGCCCCGCTCATACATAATGTTGAGAGTGGCTTCTGTCACTGCCGATCCGTCGATGGGCCGGTTGCTAGGCCTGCCCTCGGGGAAGGCTCCCACGTCAGTCGGGCCCGGAATCCTGCCCGGCTACCAGTGACGTCAATCCGCGCTCCGCTCTAAGTGTTAGAGCAGCGGCCGTGCCCGCCATTTAGGCTGCGGGCTCCGACATCAGCTGGCCCCATCACTGGAGCAAGCAGATCCCGATCACTGATGACATCAGGCGGGATGTTGGCGACCTTTACAGGTCAAGTAGTAGTGGAATGTGTTAATTGGCTTGACTTTGTTCTTGTGTGTCCCTGATGAAGGGGTATCAACACCCCGAAACGTTGGACATATGGATGTATATTGGCGCAGACTAGTGGATGGAATTTGATTACTGCATGCATATATTTTTTGCTCAATACAAGCAAATCTAGTAATGAGGAGTTGCTGGATATCATTGACATATGTTATGCGGCGCCACCGCTAACCACAGCGCTCGACCATATTGTTTTGGGTAAGAGCGCCTCTGCCAATACACAATGTACAATCTATTGTGTGAGAAATTATCCAGCACACACAAGTAAATAACTTCACTAACCCAATACGTTCCCAAGGTTTCCCCGGATCCCCTTAAATGTTACAGACAGTTGTTACATGATAATGATACAATAAGTTAGTTACGGTACAGTAATGTTATAACAGAGAGAGAGAGAGAGTGAGAGATACTCAGCCATTTTTGGTTCATTCAGGTAGAGGGCCTGTCCATCAACTCAATAGCCCTGCCACCATCGCCCTACTCTACTAACACTAGGGAGTGTGGCCAGCATTCCCAGCCTGGGTGTGTCTGCATTGTGCTGCCTACAACCCGCCTCTGTGAGATTAGATACATATTATATGAAGTAATATAACTCCTACAATGTGCATGTTATCTTGTAACCAAAAAATTATGATCCCCATTAATTTCTTAATTAAATGAACCTAAACACCAAATACATATAATACAGAATCTGATACTATGCGGATTATCAGTCTCTGGACAATACATATATGTCATGTTTAATATCAAATGAAAGGTCTTATAATCCTGTTTAAGACTCTGTCATAGATTTAGTCTTAACTGTCATTCAGGAGTTACATCGCTCTCCACTAATAAGATCCACTGGCCGTGTCTAATGTGTATTTGCATTTTTCGTCTGTGTCCAACCAAATTAGGAATTCAAGGATTCCTATTCAAGAGGAAATAACCTGCAGCTCAGAGCACACCTCAGCTATTGAGGCCCCTTGTTGGCAGCTAGGTGTGAATATAGTCTATTGTATTCATGGGGCATTGTCTGTTTACTATAAACCAGTGATACTTAACTAGCGGACCGGGGTCCGAATGCGGACCTCGGTGCCAGATTTCTGGACCCTTGCCCTATGCTCTGTTGCTTCTGTGTTGCTGTGATCAGAGCTGCCCCCTTAATCGGTGATGTAGTGCTTAGTCTCCATGCCAGTGTCATGGCTCCCTGGGAAAGTGTACACACAAGGTACATACAAATGTTGTTTCTTGGTTTCTTTGTCCCATCGAATCCCCCCCCCCCCCGTCCTCAGTTCAGCCCTATCTATCCCTGTTCAACCATCTTGGCCTCCTCAGCTGTGCCTAATCCATTCCTTTCCCCCCAGCTTTGCCCCGTCCACCCCATCCCTATCCATTCATGCCCCCCCAGATTTGCCCTATCTATCTTTGTCCCTTTTTTTTAGTTTTGCCTGGGAAATCTATAGCCTCCTCCCTGAGTGTGCTGATTTCTTACTATCCATCTCCCATGACAGCCCTCCACCCGGACCTTCAGCTCTCACCAGATGCCTTTAAATGGACCTTTAGAAGTAGTGGTTGAGTTCCCCTGCTAGACAAATGGATCTCAGGTGCACATCCTATTTGAGTGTTACTTAGGAATTCAGGTGCATCATTTGGGGATATCTGTGATCATACAAAGCACAATAAATATGCCTATAATTATTATACTTCCTTTGCCCTTTAACACCCACAGAAAGTGGAGATCCCTGGTCCTAGAGCCTTATGGACTCATACTGTTATAATGGAGACAGAAGCAGAATTGCATGCTGGGAATTGCCTCTGTTTTGTCCAAGTGTTAATATGAGGGACAATATAGGGAATGTCCGATCACCACCTAATCCTGAGTGTGCATAGCCGTGGGTAGTCTCAAACCCACTAAATAGCATGAAAGGCAAAGCAAATGGTCCGCACCCCTCTTCTCAAAAAACTTCACTTTTAATTATGCGTTTAAAATCATCTCCATAGTGTATCAAAAGCCAATAAAATCAGTAGTAATCAAAGTCCTGGAAAGTCATATACACAATGTAGGCAACTTACGCGTTTCGGACTATCTCCAGTCCTAGTAGCCTATTGCATAAAACATTGCACTTATATATACTAAAAAAATTAATGAAAAGTTAGCATGAGGGAGTGAGACAACATGAACTTAGAGAGTGCTGTTAGCCCGGACAAATGAGTTTATTAGTTGTCTAAGACCATAGTTGTAATGTGGGAAAAGTGGGGGGTCCAAGGGAACCAATAGATAAAAGGCAGGATGAGGGGATACTATGTTGGCGTGAGATACACCGAGGCTGGATTCACACCTGCACTCTTGTGGTGCGCTTGTCATAACCTATGGAAATCGCTAGCTTACTTGGGATCCTGCTTTGTACATCAGTTTTTCAAAGAATCGCCATCCAATGGGGTGCAATAAAAAGTGTTAATGTCGACAAATCAAGGCTGACAGGACTTTTGTGGAGCCCATGTGACTGCCCCACAATGGCCAGATGCATTAGTAAAGGGGCCTACAGGTTACAGTGGGTAGCACTTGATCATGATGAGCCCCCCAAAAACATGGTGTTACACAGGGGCTTAGCTAGGGGGGGAACAGGGATGGCACTTGCCCCGGGTGCAGTAGGTCAAGGGGGCACCAAAGGGGAGCCTGAGAACAGGAGGGGTACCATTTTGAATCTTTTCCACAGAGACCAGAAAGCCTAGCTACTCCTCTGTGTTACAGTAGGCTAAGTGTGTGATCTGGGAGGTAGAGGCAAGAGCTTGAATTCCTAGGGAAGCGAGTTGACATTCAGAGAGGTCCTAACTAGTGATGAGCGGGGAGGGGGGTTTATCTGGTTCGGAAGCCTCCACCCGGATAGTCCCTAGTATCCAGCATTCTGTACTCCCGTATGCCAAATACAATGACTTTGGGTTTGTGTACTCGGTGAATTGGTATAGGGGTCTACTGGAAAAGAAACATACATAAAAAAGAAGAACTCACCTTTTGGTGTCTTTCTTTTCATGTCCCCTGCCAGGTGGCATCCCCTCTCTTCAGACACATGAGTCGGGGGCTTCCTCCTGGTCCAGCAGATGCTGGTATTCTAATGCCAGAAAGCGGCTGTTGCAGCCACCCTGTTGACATCTGTGTTGAGGTTGGACACAGGCCCCCCCTCCTCCTTCTTTGGCAGTCTTCCAAGCTAATGCCGGGGGTGCTAGGGAAGGAACTGTAAGACTGATTCAGAGGATATGGTCCAGTCTTCATCGCTGTTTCACCTTTTAGGTTGGACAAGCCCCCCTTTTTGTATGAAATGGGCATGGTTGCCCCCAAGGGCTTATAGCGCAAATAATATCCTCTGAGTGCTGGGCTTAAAGGTGTGCAAGCTCTCACGGGTGGTGGACATGTAGTCAAGGCATAGCCAATAATCATACAAGAAGATCAGTTTGAAATGGCATCAAGGCACAAGGAAGAAAAATACTCAGGGTGAAAGGACAGGCCAGGGATCCTTCATGGACGGACTTGGTAGCAGTACAAAAGCAGCAGGTCCAAGGTCACACACAGTAGACCAAATGGTGCAGTACAGAGGATCAGGCAAGGACGAGGGCAAGCAAGGTTCTAAGTCATACACGGATAAATAGCAAAACTCAAAGGTTTAATAGCACCCAAGAGATGGCTACAATGGACACTGATAAAATGGGTTGGGAAACCTTTATAGGGGGAAGGGAAATAGGATTGTGTGGGGAACCCACAGCTTGTTGGCTCACATTGAAACATGGTCAATGTAATGAATGGGCTAGGGGCCCTTCATGGACAGACTTGGTAGTAGTACAAAAGCAGCAGGTCCAAGGTCACACACAGTAAATCAAAAGGTGCAGTACAGAGGATCAGGCAAGGACGAGGGCAAACAAGGTTCTAGATCATACATGGATAAATAGCAAAACTCAAAGACTCAATAGCACCCAAACTACAGCTAAAATGGGCCCTGAAAAATTGTCTGAGACACCTTTATAAGGCAAGGGAAAGAGGATTGGCTGGAGAACCCATGGCTCGTTGGCCCACATTAAAACAAGGCTATTGTAATGAATGGGCTAAGTCAACAAAGTCAAAGTGCATAAAGTGCGCACTCCCAAGGAGGGATGCGAGGGAGGCTGGCTGAGGCTGCAGGAGACCGAGCCGCTGATGACCGCTCTGCTTCAAGACACCATGGGAACTAGGGCCAGGTAAGATTCTTTTACAGAAACCTTTTATACCACAGAGGTAGAACCTTTGTGAAATCACCCTATGTGACTATTGACATAACTGGAGGGGAGTCTTGAAGGCAGGTTACCCATGCCACTATTCCACCTGCCGACACTGGTGGGTTGTATGCTGTATGATTTGACCCAGATCTTGGCGGTATCCATGATTTGGTAAATGAGACGGAATCGTCAAGATCCGAGTTGAATATATTCTACCAGGAATCTAAAGACCATCACTAGTGCTAACCTTGAAATAGGCTTGAAGTACTGCAGTGCTCCAGTATGAATGTCATTGTTGTAATCAGAATATTTTTCTCATCAGGTAAGCATGACCCTAAACAACAGTCGTGTCCTCACCACACTGGTCTTGGCCGGACTGCCAGGCCTGGAGTCACTCTACATCTGGATCTCCATTCCATTCTGCTTCATGTTCTTCACCTCTCTTGTGGGAAACAGTCTCATTCTCTGTGTGATAATCCAAAACCAGCGACTCCACGAGCCCATGTTCCTGTTTCTCTGCATGCTGGCCTGCATTGACCTTCTCTTCTCTGTAGTCACCAGCCCCTCAGTTTTGAGGATCTTCTTGTTCCACCATCAGAGCATCAGATTCCAAACTTGCCTCCTACAAATGTTCTTCATCCATTCACTCTCCATTACTGAATCCTCAATACTGGTGGCTATGGCCTTTGACAGGTACGTGGCCATCTGTCATCCTCTAAGGTACACGTCTATTCTTACTAACCCTACTGTGGCCAAGATTGGTCTAGTGTCTGTCCTCCGGGGCACCCTTCTCCATGTAGCCCCAGTAACCAGCCTCAAGTTTCTACCCTTTTGCAATGGTAACGCCCTGTCTCATTCCTATTGCTTACACCAAGACGTCATGAAGTTGGCTTGTCGTGGGACCAATATATTCAACATCATCTATGGGCTTGTGGTGATCCTTTGCACAGTTGCGCTGGATGTGGTCCTCGTTGTCCTGTCGTATGTTCTTATCGTTAAATCTGTTCTCGAGGCCACTGTGAAGGACCGTTACAAGTTATTGAACACTTGTGTCTCCCATCTCTGTGCGGTCTTCTTCTTTTACGTCCCCATGGTGGCCTTGTCCATGGTACATAGATTTGGAAAGTTTGTGTCTCCACTGTTTCTAGGAATCATGGCCAATGCTTATCTGTTTCTTCCCCCCATGCTGAACCCCATCATCTACAGCATCAAGAGCAAGAAGATCCGAGAAGCCTTGTATGAGATGTTCCTCAAACGGCAAGAGAATTAACTGGAAGAACCACTTGTTCTCCTTCTGCCATTGACCTTCTTATGTTTCTATGTAGGAACATGTAAGAACCTGAGTACCGAGCTCAAGCTTCACTTAAAGGGGATGGAAATCCAAAAATGAGTCCAATTGACTCAATTCAATTCAATTTATTGTTCGCCAAGAACATGGTGAGATGAACAAGGAATTCTTTTTGGCAGATACACAGAGCAACAGATAATTACAGTTGCATAGAAATTGAAACAGAGATACAGACTAAATTGGGTCTAGTGGTGATCAAGAGATACAGGGGTTCTTAGATAGTGCAAGTGATACCATCTAGTACAAGCCCTTCGAGCTCGGGCTTATGATGCCTGGCCCTTGTTAAGGGTGCGGACAGCCAAAGGAAAGAAACCATTCCTAGACCTAGAAGTCCTGCAAGCTGGTATCGCAAGTCATTTCCCAGATGGTAGATACTGGAATAGGGCGTGTCCAGGGTGGGAGGGGTCTCGAAGGATCTTTTCCGCCCGTGCTGTTGGCTCGGCGGTGGCTCGGTTTTCGAAGAAAACTGTGCCTTTCCACCACCGAAGCCACACTCTGTGGCATTTTTTGAGAGAGCTTTTGGCTCTCTCAAAAGTACCGCTGTGACGAGGTGCAGGCGGATTGCCCCATCCCTGGCACGCCCAGCCCAGAGCCGGGCAAAGAGAAGCCAGGGATGGGACACCAGTGAAGACAGGTAAGGTCAAGCATTAGCAGGAAGGACCATTTGGTCTCCTTCTGCCATCAACCTTCTATGTAGGAACATGTAAGAATCTGGACCCTGAGTACTTAGCTCAAGCTTCACTTAAAGCGGATGGAAATACAAAAATGAGTCCATCGCTCAATCTATGCCCCTCCCTGCGCCTGGGCGCTGCTATTGCACAAGGCGGACTGGACGTGAAGCCATGCCACACCTTCCTACAAAAATGGGAGCACCAAAAACGTATCAATTTTTAATCATTTTTATTTGAAAAAAACTAACAATGGAAACACCTAAAACACATAAAGACACTTAAAAGCATGCTGCTGCTCCCTCAACAATAATATAGTATCATCAAAAAGAATTTTAAATAAATATATATAAAATATAAGGGAAGGACGGAAGAGCCCCAATGATATATTTGAAAAAATGGGGCCCTACTTATTTTGTGCCGGCACAAACCTAAACAATACCTTAATAAAAACAATCAATATCCAAAAGGAGAAAAAAAAAAAGTATTTTTATTCCAAAAAGTGACCAGTGGACCATCCATATATGTGCCCAAAATATCAATTAATAAATGTACTAATAAGTAATATTCCCAAGTGGTTATGGCTACAAGTAATAAAGTGCAAGTGCAAAGTGCATGATACAAAAAAATATCAAAAACACCACTCTGGCATAAAGAAGCAATACATCTGTCCAAAATACAGGGAAAGGAGAGGGAGAAAGCAGCAGGGACACCTGCGCACATGGCTCCCGTGCCGCTTCTGAGGGTGGGCACTACTAATGGCTCGGTGGTGGTTCGGTTTTCAAAGAAAACGGTGCTTTTCCACTGCTGAAATGACACCATGCGGCACTTTTTGGCTCTCTCAAAAGGACTGTGATTGAGTGCAGCTGGCCACATCCCAGACACACCCATCGTTTCTGAATGAGAAAGGCCGTGCAAAGAGAAGCTGGGATGTGGTGCCAGCGGAGTTCTGGGACCTGCTGGGACCAGGTAAGTTCACCAACGCCCCAGGCGAGGGCTTCATCTATCACTCAATGAGAGAGTGTGGCTTTATCTATCCCTCAATAAGAGAGTGTGGCTTCATCTATCCCTCAATGAGAGAGTGTGGCTTCATCTATCCCTCAGTGAGAGAGTGTAGCTTCATCTATCCCTCAATGAGGGGGCGTGGCTTCATCCATCCTTCAATGAGAGAGTGTGGCTTCATCTATCCCTCAATGAGAGAGAGTGTGGCTTCATCTATTCCTCAATGAGAGAGCGTGGCTTTATCTATCCCTCAATGAGAGAGTGTGGCTTCATCTATCCCTCAATGAGAGAGCGTGGCTTCATCTATCCCTCAATGAGAGAGAGTGGCTTCATCCATCCTTCAATGAGAGAGTGTGGCTTCATCCATCCTTCAATGAGAGAGTGTGGCTTCATCTATCCCTCAATGAGAGAGTGTGGCTTCATCCATCCTTCAATGAGAGAGTGTGGCTTCATCTATCCCTCAATGAGAGAGTGTGGCTTCATCCATCCTTCAATGAGAAAGTGTGACTTCATCCATCCCTCAATGAGAGAGAGTGTGGCTTCATCTATCCCTCAATGAGAGAGAGAGTGGCTTCATCCATCCTTCAATGAGAGAGTGTGGCTTCATCCATCCTTCAATGAGAGAGTGTGGCTTCATCCATCCCTCAGTGAGAGAGAGTGTGGCTTCATCTATCCCTCAATGAGAGAGTGTGGCTTCATCTATCCCTCAATGAGAGAGTGTGGCTTCATCTATCCCTCAATGAGAGAGTGTGGCTTCATCTATCCCTCAATGAGAGAGCGTGGCTTCATCTATCCCTCAATGAGAGAGAGTGGCTTCATCTATCCCTCAATGAGAGAGAGTGTGGCTTCATCTATCCCTCAATGAGAGAGTGTGGCTTCATCTATCCCTCAATGAGAGAGTGTGGCTTCATCTATCCCTCAATGAGAGAGAGAGAGTGGCTTCATCTATCCCTCAATGAGAGAGTGTGGCTTCATCTATCCCTCAATGAGAGAGAGAGTGTGGCTTCATCTATCCCTCAATGAGAGAGTGTGGCTTCATCTATCCCTCAATGAGAGAGCGTGGCTTCATCTATCCCTCAATGAGAGAGAGAGTGTGGCTTCATCTATCCCTCAATGAGAGAGTGTGGCTTCATCTATCCCTCAATGAGAGAGTGTGGCTTCATCTATCCCTCAATGAGAGAGTGTGGCTTCATCTATCCCTCAATGAGAGAGCGTGGCTTCATCTATCCCTCAATGAGAGAGAGTGGCTTCATCTATCCCTCAATGAGAGAGAGTGTGGCTTCATCTATCCCTCAATGAGAGAGTGTGGCTTCATCTATCCCTCAATGAGAGAGCGTGGCTTCATCTATCCCTCAATGAGAGAGTGTGGCTTCATCTATCCCTCAAAGAGAGAGCGTGGCTTCATCTATCCCTCAATGAGAGAGAGAGTGTGGCTTCATCTATCCCTCAATGAGAGAGTGTGGCTTCATCTATCCCTCAATGAGAGAGCGTGGCTTCATCTATCCCTCAATGAGAGAGTGTGGCTTCATCTATCCCTCAATGAGAGAGCGTGGCTTCATCTATCCCTCAATGAGAGAGAGTGGCTTCATCTATCCCTCAATGAGAGAGTGTGGCTTCATCTATCCCTCAATGAGAGAGTGTGGCTTCATCTATCCCTCAATGAGGGGGTGTGGCTTCATCTATCCCTCAATGAGAGAGCGTGGCTTCATCTATCCCTCAATGAGAGAGAGTGTGGCTTCATCTATCCCTCAATGAGAGAGAGTGGCTTCATCTATCCCTCAATGAGAGAGTGTGGCTTCATCTATCCCTCAATGAGAGAGTGTGGCTTCATCTATCCCTCAATGAGGGGGTGTGGCTTCATCTATCCCTCAATGAGAGAGCGTGGCTTCATCTATCCCTCAATGAGGGGGTGTGGCTTCATCTATCCCTCAATGAGAGAGTGTGGCTTCATCTATTCCTCAATGAGGGGGTGTGGCTTCACCCATCCCTCAATGAGGGGGTGTGGCATAATTCAACAAACCCTGAAAAGTTGGAAGTTATGCACAGTGCACATAAGGCAGCTCATGGTAAAAAGGACACGACACTGATCACATTGCACAATGTAAGTTGAGGTTTCAAAATAATAATAATAATAATAATAATCATAATAATAATAATAATAATAATAATAATAATAATGTTGCCTTTGCTGATAACTTGTCACATGGTCTCCTTATATCACCTGGCCTATTATATTGGTACAAAATAATCTTATTAAACACCTCTAAGAGAAGAATGGTGAAAAATAAGATAATGGACAAACCTCCACTTAAGATTTTAGAAATGAATTTAGAAAGGAATTACTATGAGGCTGCTCAGTGGAAGGTCCTGTAAGTAGCATTTTTACAAAGAGTGGGAGATAGTTTACCTGTGATAGATTTGTATTATTTTGTTGGGCTTAAACGAGTGATTTTATATTATATGTACATTTTTGTACTATTATATAGGTGTATAAATGTGTGGAGGGACATTTCTATGTATATCTAAGCCTGTGAGTATCCTCAGAGTTACACGCAAATGAAACAGATCATGTGACACATGTATAGATTTCCAAAATATTTCCTGAAAAGGACGACTAATAATCTTCGCAAAGATCTTCATGCTGTATAATGCAAAATTCCGAAGTGACAGTTGCACTTACGGCCCTGAGGAAAGGGGACTGTGCACCCCCGAAACGTCGGCCATGATTTAACTTGTTTAGGGACGTGGATTCGTGCGTTTACCTATGTTTATTTGTGTATCTATGAACAATGAAGATTTAGCAACTTTAACCCCTGGTGTGCCGGTTATTTCGTACTTGCATGCTGTATAATGGGTTATAATTTGGGATGAGCGAATCGGTTCTAACGAACCTGAATTCGCTCCGAATTTCAGGGAAAATTCGATTCAGCATGAACCCGAATTATTAGTGGTTCGTGCTGACCGAATTTCCCCTGAAATGAAAAAAAAAAAAAATGCCGGCATGGTGGGAGCGGGGAGGCCGGCTGCTCTGTCAGCTGTCATCAGAGGACGCGTCATCAGAGGAAGCCGGCTTCCTCTGATGACGCATCCTCTGATGACAGCTGACAGCACAGCCGGCCTCCCCGCTCCCACCAGAGATGAGCGATTCGCTAAAGTTCGATTCGGACGAACCCGAATTTCTTTGAGAAATTCGACGAATCACCCGAATCGAATTTTTGAGAAGTTCTCTCATCTCTAGTTATAATTTATAATAAAATAGGGGTAAAAAAAAAACATCAAACTGCAAATATAAGAATATCCTTCATAGCCTCTCCATTGTGTTCTATGGGAGTGAGACTGGCTGTGCTACAAAGAAAGAGGTGAGTCTCCCAACTGGACTCGGCACAGAAGCATGAATATGGAATCTCTTCAGCGCGTGAGAGCGCCGAGGCCAAGCGAGCTTAGTGATACTGATGTGAGCTGTGCTGAGCTGAGCTGTGCCGACCTATGCTGGACCAGATCGTAAGGATCTAAATGTTTTACGGCATGAGCTCTAATAGGAGCAAGGTGCAAAAAGGAGCGAGACTAACAGGCTGATTCATTACTAGCGCCAGGTACTGACAGATGAGCGCCTGTAGCGAGGCGCTAAGAGCGACCGCTAGTAGTCGCTGTGCTCGGCCATAGTTCGCTGTTTCAGAGCGTCTCAGTCACTGGCGGGCATTGATGTGTGGTAGCGACTGGTCAGTGTGAGCGACTCACACCATATTCATAAAAAAAACAGCCTCACACAGTGTCGGCGCTCTAAAGCTCTAAAGCATAGAGCGCCAGGCGATGTGTGATTAAAGTCTGTTTTTGAACACATATCCACCAGTAACAAAGCGAAAACACATGGAATGACGTTGTTATTACACTGTGACATTAACACTTAGTGCCAGACCTGTAATGACAATTCTGCATAAAAATATAAAAAATCCCAAAAGTTTTCAAAAATGACATTTAATAGGCCAGGAGACGTCACACAATGATTTTATAAAAAGAAATAAAAAAGAAATAAAATTTAAAGAGAAGAAAAGTAACGTCCATTGAAATGTATAGGCGAGTGACAGGTAGTGACTGGAAGCTCTGGAAGCTAGACACTGAGCCTCCTGTAATGATGAATCGTACGCTACATGGCGCTGTTAGAGTCGCTCACCAGAATCACCTTCATAAATGTGGTATTGCGTACAGCACCCGGCGTTCACCAGACGCTCCCTGCCGCTACCTGGCGCTATTTCTTCATGAATAAACCCTAAATGTATTCCCTTCCCCTGAAGCAGCTGGCATGGTGTCTGCCTCTCCCAAACAGACCCGTCTGGGAGATCAGGTCACACAGGAATAATTTTCTAGGCAGCTGCTCACCCATGCCAATCATGTGACCACCAACAGCCATTCAGGTTGGATGTGCAAGCCCACTCATGTGATTGACAGTTGTATAATGTATGAGGAAGTCCCCTCCACCTACTTTATATGGGGTTCCTTGTACTAAATGAAGTGGTGCTACTAATGAGTTTCCGGAAAACAGCCACAAAGAGGAGAGAACGTGGCCCCATATTTAATATCTAAATATTCAAAATGGTTAAAAGGAAACATATATGGACACAGCGTTACTTATTGTAAGTTCCCTATCGCAGTACTGGAGAGATGACTCACACATCACAGGCAGCTGTTTACACTGTAATAACAGACTCCCGGTTGGTATATAATGTATCACAGCATGGAGTTGCTCTTGTCACAATTAGTGATAGGCTTCGGATCCGCTCTAGATTAGACCTGGATCTTCCGGAATCAGTCCTATTCACCCTATACAGAATATGGGCAAAATCCAGGTCAAATTGGTATGGGTATCAGTAAGTAGGCACGTTGGTCTTTCATGGGTCAGATTCCTCATCATCATTCCTTTAAAGTGGACCAACACCCAGGGGGGGTCGGCCCCTATAAGATTCCCGGGCCGATCAGATCCCTCCCCGCCGGGCATCCGAAATCGGGATGCCCTGCGGGGTGAAACCCCCCCAGGAAGCCCAGAAATCTTACCTTAAACCCGTTCCAACGGCGCATGCGCGGGCCGCGTCCACACCTCGCGCTTCCCTCTAGCAGGGCGCACACTCGCGCCAGCCGTTTGTGAATGGCCGGCGCGGGCGCGCTCCCTGTTAGAGGGAAGCGCGAGACGCGGCCTCCAGCGCTCAGAGGCGCTGTGGTTGGACGCCGCTTGTACGTGCATACCACAGTGGCTCTGAGCGCTCTGATTGGACGAGCGCCCGCGTAGGAGCGTGGTGAGGTGAGTGTTTCCGGGCGTTCTGGGGGGTTTCACACAGCGGGGCACCTCCAATCGGGGTGCCCCACCGAAGTGAACCAAAACCCAGGATAGTCAAAATCCTGGGTGTTGGTCCACTTTAAAGTGGATCAAAAAACAGGATTTTGACTATCCTGGTTTTTAGTCTTTGCACCCCGGGACACCCCCATCAGGATGGCCTGACAGGTAACTCTGCTAAACTGGAATTTCCCTTTAAAGTGGATAAAAACCCACGGAGATTGGACCAGGAATCTATAAGATTTATTCCTCCAGGATCGGGATGCCCCGCTGTGTGAAACCCCCCAGTTCGCCCGAAAAAACTCACCTCTTCCCGGCTCTATGACGCATGCGTGGCCGCTCGTCCAATCTGCATGCTCGGATTCACACCAGCCCCTTCGTCCAGGAGCTCATCTAATACGAGCGGATCTAGGAGTGCTGACGGGCGCAATCCGCGCTATTTGACTAATTGTTTTTGGGTGTAGTTTACCTGAGGTTCACAGGCGGCCAGGGCAGTTGACCCTTTAAATCCCGTCCGATTCGGCAACGGGTGTTCATTGCCCCAAGGTACTCACCTGAGCCTCCGGTCGCTGGTGGTCTTCGGTTTCCTCCCTCGTTTTTCCTCATATTTCTGGGATTCAGGTAGGAGGAAAAGGGGGCCGAGACTCGTGGCCATTGATCTGGTGGTGCTGTGACATCACTTCTGGGCACAGCCTCCACATGTCGGTGACCCATTTTTTTTCTTTCAAACAGTCCCAGTCTGATTATGCCTCTCCGGGGCCCCTGCTTGTCAAGGAGACCCTAGATGCAGAATCACCCCCCCCCCAAAAAAGTTCAGGTCCCCATTGATGAGATGCAGCTGCATCCCCACTATCCCTCTAGCAGGGCGCGGGGGATTCGGTCCACTTTAAGATGAAGAAAGGAGAGAAAGCTGCATGCTGCGATTCCTTTCAGTTGGTGAGTGCCAAGCAGTCTGCTTGTAAGAGCAGAAGCCTGTGTCAGGCTGAGAGGAGAGGAGAACCTGCAGGGAAGCCTGGGACAATTCCCCATGCTGCAGCCAAATAAGGGAAGTCAAAGACCAAGCAAAGATTAACTCTGTGTGTGTGGGGGGGGGGGTTGTTGACCTCCTGAATCACAAAAAATAAAGGGAGGCACACTGACGGCCTTATTTATCAAGGGCTAGCGCCAGGTAGTGTCTGACGAGCGCCAGGTACCGCCAGCTAACGGCGGCTACCGAATCAAGTCCGCCCGGCGGCGGTCACAATGACGCATTTATCACGCTAAATGAGGCTAGCGCCGGCGAGAGCGTCGGCTAGCGCGGGATTCATCATGTAGCCGACTGCAACGAACAGCGCCGCTGCTAATCCCATCACAGCAACAGGTATGACCTGGCGCTCCCTGGCGTTGTCCAATGCATTTCAATGGAGCAATCTTTAAATAATCATAATAAATTGCTATTACTGTTTTTTTTTTTTTTTTTTTTAATGTCAAAAATTCTGTGACCACTTCTGCAATGTTAGGATTTTTTTTAAAGTAAAAAAAAAAAAAAAAAAAAAAAAAAAATTGTGCAGAATTGAGATTACAGGTCTGATATTAATGTATTCATATTACAAAATGTTTAGAAAAACTTGTATAATTTTTACATATAAAAAAAAAGGTTGTTTGGGGGTTAAAAACTACTTTACACACATCGCCGCCAGCGCTCTGGGGTTTAAACAAGGAATTCACAGCGCGAGAAATTTTTGAGCGTGATTTGTTAATGAATCTGCAGCAAGCCGTTCTCTCTGGCCATTCGCTGTCAGGCGCACCCATACAACGCGGAACCTGTGAAACAGCGACCCCTAACCCCGTATTCAACATTACCGCACATCGACTGAGTCGCTGTCAACAAGCAAACCCCGGCCAAGCACAGCGAATACTAGCGGGCGCTGTGAAAATCACGCTACTGGCGCTCATCTGTCGCTACCTGGCGCTATTAATGAGTCGGCCTCCCCATTCAGAACTAGTACAAAGGTATTATTTTATTTGGTATTGACACAAATTGATCATTACATATGATCCTTAAACATGCTAAAACCCCTGGCTGTTGAGCATCTGCCTCTGAGAAATCCCTGCGTAGCCAGGCTAGGAACTCATATGATGTGCGGATAGACAGCGAATACAACAGCCTTCATCATATAAGTTCAGTTTCATGAAGAGAAGCTTGCACTCTTATACCCTGTAGCGCACAGCCAGTGCCCCCAAACTAAGGCCCTTATTTAACAAGGGATAGCGACAGGTAGCGCCTGGTGAGCGGCCGGTAATGACGGGCACCGCCACGAGAACGGCGGCTCCCCACCACAATCACACATTTATCAAGCCGATCCTGCTTAGCGACTGAGATAGCGCCATATAGCCACTCATTCATCATTATTCCAGCCCCAGCCCACAGCGTCAGCGTCCGACCTTGAACAGCGACAGGTATGACCTCTCGCTACCTGGCGCTCTCCAATGCATTTCAATGGAACAATCTTTAAATATTCATAATTAATTCATACTAATGTATTTTTTTTTTTTTTTCAAATCTGAAAAATTCTGTGACCACTTCTGCCATGTTAGATTTTTTTTTAAGGTAAAAAAAAAAAACTTTGTGCAGAATTGATATTACAGGTCTGATATTAGTGTATTAATATTACAAAATGTTATTAAAAACTTTTTTTTGGTTTCCAAAAATATGGTGGTTTGGGGGTTAAAAAACTACTTTTAACCCATCGCCGCCAGCGCTCTGGGGTTTAAACATGCATTTCACAGCGTGAGAATTTTTTGAGCGTGATTTGTTAATGAATATGGTGGGAGCCGGTCGCTCTGACCAGTCGCTATCATGCGCTCCCATACAGCGGCCGGAACCTGACAAATAGCGCCTCCTCACCCAATATTCAACATTACTGCACACCGACTGAGTCGCTATCAACTACCGAACAATGGCCAAGCACAGCGACTACTAGCGGGCGCTCTGAAAATACTGCTACAGTCGCTCAACTGTCGCTACCTGCCGCTATTAATGAATCGGCCTCCCCGTCTCACACAGGACACATAGATAAGCAACACTTCCTGAGAAAACAAAAAGAAAACAGAAGGATGTGCAGACCTTGTAGCTAGGCACATCCTGCTCAGGGAGGAGAGATAATATACAGAGAAAGAACAACGGGCACATTCTGTTACAACATGATCTAATGACGAAAAAGCATTTCTTCTATTTTACGGTAAATGAATATCTTAAAGCATAACTCTCAGCCTCTATTCTAGGTTTAAGCAAGCCTTGGCATATAATGGGTTAAATCCCCCCCCCTCCCCTTTCACAGACCAACATAGATAGGTGTGTAGGCGATGGGGAGAGCACCATCACAAATATTGCCATTAAATTCCTCTGTATATATGTATACATATCACGTTGAGTTTTTTTATGTATATAAAACCGTGCAAATATATAATGTGCAAAGCTTGCCTATAATCCAGATCCTAAAGATATACAGGCTATAAAGCGCAAGTGCGAACAATCAATCGAAAATATCTGATTATACCTAATCTAAAATCACAAAATCAATCACCCATACCCCCAAAGCCAATATATAATAATATTCAGTGATGTGAATCACAAAATAAATCACAAAAGTAAAGTCAAAATAAACCAAAATAAAGCAAGCAGGTCTCCCCACCGCCTACCACCCCAAGAGCCACACGTTCCGTGGGCAAGCCCTCCACTTCTTCGGGCTTCCTGGTTTTGGCATGTTTAAGGATCATATGTAGTGATCAATTTGTGTCAATACCAAAAAATATAATATTTTTGTACTAGTTCTGAGTTAAGTGTGCCTCCCTATTTTTTGTGATTTTGATTGGAGCCTGTGTAGCTTTGGGAGTGGTACGTTGATAAATTAGAAGGGTTTAGTGCAAGTCCCTTTTGTGCTATTTGCTGTGACCCCCTGAAAGCCAGAGGTGTGATGATAGCTTACATCCAGGACATGATAGCTTACATCTAGGACAGCCAAGGCACCATGGTAAGCAATATAAGGGAAGGCTGAGTGCATATTTGAGCGCGGTCACCATCAGTTAACCAAGTTCCTCTGTAATCCCATCATTCCCTGTGAGAAGAGATCCCCAGAGAAGTGAGGAAAGCACTATAGAGTCCACAACATAACTGCTAATGTAGCATCTGACTGCTCTAAACTGCAGCGGGGATGGACCAGAAGGCTCAGAAGGGGTTAACTATGAGAACTGTGCTAATGAGTTTATTCATCTGGACTGTGAGCTTGTTATGTCGTCCAGTGCAAAGTTACAAAGTTATTAGTAGTATACAACATCCTGATTTCTGAGTCGGAGCACCACCTAGTGGACAATGATGGAAATTCCATGTTTTCTGAAAGTTATTATTAATGATTAGCGAATCAACCCAAAGTTTGGGTTCGGCAGGTTCAGCCAAACTTTGAACCTGCTTAAATTAAGTGAGCAATGTAAATTACATTGATTGGGTCAATATCACAACATATAGTTTAGAGACCCTAACATTTGGCGTTGTCAGCAGGATGTCTGAACCTCAGAGAGGTTTGTAAATTAAGCAACGCCCCCTAATTGAGGGATGGATAGGAGATAGGATGTAACAGTTACAACAATAGTTTGAATAGGCAAATGAATCATTTATTGCTGCAGATCTGCATGTTACACCTCAAAGACAGGCAATATGTATAAGAAGCCTAAGAAGCCATACCAAAAGAAGGTGGCTATTGCAAGCACTGGACCTGAGGTTGGAGGCCTGTGACGGGGGGGGGGGGGGGGGGGCTGGGGGGAAGGGTGCCATCTAGCGAGAATGGCCCAGAAGGCAGCCGTAATTGTGGCCCTTATACTGCACTGTAATGAACCTGAACTTGCAAAAGCCACCTATCATAGTTGAGGACATCTTGGCCAGTGCTCTGCCCCTTTGAGGACAGTAGTAAGTGACCCATTTTAATAACTTTTTATTACTACAATACAGCATTGTTTGGTGAACAATGGGACGTTATTGTACTGATAAGATTCTATTGTGGTGGTGAAATGGCTGATACACAAAGCAGCTGTCTCCTGGCCAAGGACATTTTGGTCAATGTTTTGGCTGAGAAGACCTCGACCAGTTGCCTGGCTGAAGACATTATGGTCAGTCTCGTGGTTAACAACATTTTGGTTAGTCTCCAGACCGAAGACATCCTGGCCTGTCTTTTTGGACAAGGATACATTGGCCAGTCTTCTGGTTGAGAACATTTTGGCCAGTCTCCTGGCAGAGAACATTTTGGTCAATCTTCGTGGTGAGGGCATCTTGTCCTGTCTCTTGGCTGAAGACATTTTTCGCAGTTTCCTTGCCAAGGATATAGGGACACCAGGGTCAGTGTCATAGTTGAGAACATCTTGGGGACACCAGGGTCAGTGTCATAGTTGAGAACATCTTGGGGACACCAGGGTCAGTGTCATAGTTGAGAACATCTTGGGAACACCAGGGTCAGTGTCATAGTTGAGAACATCTTGGGAACACCAGGGTCAGTGTCATAGTTGATGACACCTTGGTCAGTGCCCCACTATAATAACTTTCTATTACAATACAGCATTGTTTGCTGAACAATGGGATGTTATTGTACTGATAAGATTCTATTGTGGTGGTGAAATGGCCGATACACAAAGCAGCTGCTGTCTGGCACCTTTCCAGCTTGTTCCTGTTGGAGAATCAGGGGTTACGTCCCCGCAGGTGTCTCAGCTCCCAAAGCATTGCTGAATCCCCCCTCTCTGGGTCTATTGGGGGAGCTGTGCTCATTATAAAATCTCTCACTGGAGGTCACGTATCTGACCTGAAAGGAACATGATGGCAGCTGGGATGATGTGCTAATAAAAGAGGCCAGATGCTTTTCTTATATTAGAGATATAACATGTTTCTCCCTGGTGCTGGGTGTCAATGTTACACTGTAGCACTGTGGGAAGTGGTACCTTTGCAGCTACATATCGGGACCCTGGGTGCCAACTCCTCCACACTAATTTGAAACCCGAAAATATAGAAGACATCAGTCGGCCCGGTAAACATTATATTGTATTATTGGTTAGGTATGGAGCCGTGTGTGTCTAACACAATGGGGTTGATTCAGAGCCACTTTTTTAGGAGAGAAAATAACCATTGTAATCTGAATGAGAACATCAGGGCCAGTCTTCTGGCTGAGGACCCATTGGCTGGTCTCCTGGCCAAGGACATTTTGGTCAATGTTTTGGCTGCGAAGACCTTGACCAGTTGCCTGGCTGAAGACATTATGGTCAGTCTTGTGGTTAACAACATTTTGGTTAGTCTCCAGACCGAAGACATCCTGGCCTGTCTTTTTGGACAAGGACACATTGGCCAGTCTTCTGGTTGAGAACATTTTGGTCAATCTTCGTGGTGAGGGCATCTTGTCCTGTCTCTTGGCTGAAGACATTCTTCGCAGTTTCCTTGCTAAGGATATAGGGACACCAGGGTCAGTGTCATAGTTGAGAACATCTTGGGGACACCAGGGTCAGTGTCATAGTTGAGAACATTTTGGGAACACCAGGGTCAGTGTCATAGTTGAGAACATCTTGGGGACACCAGGGTCAGTGTCATAGTTGAGAACATCTTGGGGACACCAGGGTCAATGTCATAGTTGAGAACATCTTGGGGACACCAGGGTCAGTGTCATAGTTGAGAACATCTTGGGGACACCAGGGTCAGTGTCATAGTTGAGAACATCTTGGGGACACCAGGGTCAGTGTCATAGTTGATGACACCTTGGTCAGTGCTCTACCCCTGTGAGGGCAGTAGTAAGTGCCCTGCTATAATAACTTTCTATTGCAATACAGCATTGTTTGCTGAACAATGGGATGTTATTGTACTGATAAGATTCTATTGTGGTGGTGAAATGGCTGATACACAAAGCAGCTGCTGTCTGGCACCTTTCCAGCTTGTTCCTGTTGGAGAATCAGGGGTTACGTCCCCACAGGTGTCTCAGCTCCCAAAGCATTGCTGAATCCCCCCTCTCTGGGTCTATTGGGGGAGCTGTGCTCATTATAAAACCTCTCACTGGAGGTCACGTAGCTGACCTGAAAGGAACATGATGGCAGCTGGGATGATGTGCTAATAAAAGAGGCCAGAGGCTTTTCTTATATTAGAGATATAACATGTTTCTCCCTGGTGCTGGGTGTGACTGTTACACTGTAGCACTGTGGGAAGTGGTACCGGGACCCTGGGTGCCAACTCCTCCGCCCTAATTTGAAACCCGAAAATATAGAAGATTTACATCAGTCAGCCCGGTAAATATTATGTTGTATTAGTGGTTAGGTATGGAGCAGTGTGTGTCTAACACAATCGGGTTGATTCAGACCCCGTTTTTAGGAGAGAAAACTGCCATTGACTTTCATTGTCTACCTTGGGGGGGGGGGCTGACTTAGAGCCGGATAAAAATTTACACCTGATAGACAATAAAAGTCAATGGCCGCTTTCTCTCCTAAAAAAAAGTGAGACTTCTCACCTGAGCCCATTGTGTCATTATTCTTCTTTTAGTTTTTTTTGCTTTATTTCTTCCTGTCTACAACTGTCTGTAGTTATCCTTTATATTACTCTCAATAAAATGTAATAAATGTAATAAAAAAACTCCTACTGAGTCCACAAATGGGGCACGGCACCAATATAATAAAATAATAATTAATTTTTATGTTTGATAACACATATCCAAGACAACACATTCAAATACACAACTATAAGAAACAAATCACTACCGATCCACTGTAACCGCCATGGCAATACATAAATACATATAATAAATTCTCATAGAGCAAAACCTATTCAAAATATGTCAAGCCTCTAGGTCAATTATTTATAATTCATCACAGTGTCCAGTATTAAGCCAATAAATTAGATAAATATATACATATATATATATATATATATATATATATATATATATATTATGAATATAATTCATCACAGTGTCCAGTATTAAGCCAATAAATTAGATAAATATAAATATATATATATATATATATATATATATATATATATTATAAATAGAATTCATCACAGTGCCCAGTATTAAGCCAATAAATACATAATTAGATAAATATATACATATATATATATATATATATATATATATATATATATATATATATTATAAATATAAAGTGCTGATCAAAAGACATCAAAATGCAGTTACTGTCCTACCATATAAGTTATCCCCAAATAAAGTGCACATGCAAAACAATACTAACTTGAATTCATAAAGTGGACCTAAATTATGACCTTTATCAAAACTTCTGAACAAAGGGCAGTACCTCCTACTATTTTCTTGCCCAATCTCAGATTATTTACTATTATATGGATTTTATTTTCGTTGGATTTGTCTCACAGGCGTACCTTAGAAATAAGTCACGCAGTAGCCTTTGTAGGGGTTTATATTGGGACTGAGGTGCCTGGCTTGATCCGGGTCATTGCATAATTTAGGTCCACTTTATGGATTCAAGTTAGTATCGTTTCACTAAAATGTGATTTGGACGTTTCTCAGAAATTCCTCTGATCTGATTCGGATTTTAATAAATCGCTCCAAAAAAATGGAAAAGGAAAAAAAAAAACATTCTGAAACCGTGACAGCCGCGCGGTGGTCTGCCGCATGACGCGGTGCAGGGATTCTCTCCTCTGGTGCCACATTCAAACAGCCGAGCTGGTGAAGGTTTCCCCCGTCAGCTTACTTTAAGCTACTCCTGCAGATGTGTGTGACCGAGCCCTCTGTTTTTAACCAGATTTAGAGACAGATTTTAGGTGGGTCTGCACGCTGCGTTGCGCTGCGTCTGCGTTGAGTGCTGTGGCTACTTTTAGACTTTTGTATCCTAATTGCCCTGCTCACGTGCACCTCCAGGGTTAGTTTTCAAATGGTCTGAGCGGCTGCCACCCCTCCTTTGTTTCTTTTGATTTTGTGCAAGCACGTGGGGTGTGGGGTCCAGGGCTGTACTGCAAGGTCTTCTACCCTTCCACCCCATGGACTGCACTCGAGGTTATAGGGCAACCTCAGGTAAGCCTGCTCCCAAATTAGCTATTGCATTGTATGTCCCAAATGGGGCTCTTAGAGATTAGAGTTAGAGATGCACCCCACAGAGGCACCTCGGTGCTTGGTGGTGCAGCTTCTGCAGACTTCTGCACATGTGTTGGCCCAGACCTCTGGACAGAGACCTATGGAGGACATCTCCCGATTCTGCATAGCGAGGCAGTGGGTGAGTGTTTTTTGTTTTTGGGGAACAATTCATTTAAATCTGATTCACATCGAACTGAATGTTTTTTGGGGAATTTCTGCGAAACTTCCAGTTAAAATTTTAGGGAAATCTTCTCATCTCTAAACGCAACGCAAAGCCCAACTCCGGGCCTTCTGTGTTTTGTTCCTCTAGTCTTGTTTCCATTGTCCAAGACCCCATTTTGCTGGTCACCGCCTTTCAGACCTAGTGACAACCATGGATGCTCTGTTCCTGCCACTAGAGATCGTCCAACCACAAAACAAACGTTCACCCACCCCCTTCTATATAGAATTGATTAAATAATAGAGTTGTGCTTATAATCATTTAATATCACGGATTTCTGTTGACTACACAGTATGAGGTTAACGCAACTGACTGTATTTTTTTAAGATGGGCTCAAACTTGGGAAACCCATTCAGATCACAGATTGTCACGAAACTCGCGTTAGGGTGGTGCTTAGTTTCCCTGCCAGTGTCATGGCTCCCTGGCACCGAGCATTGCAATATGAAGTACTGCCCCGGGCGGGAAGTGGCATTGCAAGGTGCACACAATCTTTGCTTCTCGGTCTCTTTGCCCCATCCAATTCTGTCCTGATCCCCATCTCAGCCCCATCCATCCCTTTCCAGCCAACTCTGCCCCATCCATTCCCCCATTACAAACCCCTGCCCGGACCTTCACCTCTCACCAGATGCCTGTATATGGACCTTTACAAGAAGCGGATGACTACCCCTGGTTTAGAGAGTTGTGGGAGACAAGGAGTGGGGGGGGGAGGGGTAAGAAGGACGGGGGAGTGAGTGGGACACGACCACTTACAGTTGTACTATTGGCTGAGCGGGGGGGGGGGGGTCCAGGGAATGGGATATTTTGCCTACTTTTTAACAGTAATATTAAAAGTTATGTTTTAGGAGAAGCTGGATAATCTACTGTTGCAAGTTTAACTTAAGGAACACTATTGCGAAATTGTGTAATGTTAAAAATCCATATAAACACATTGGTTAATGAGAGGACAAGTCACTTATATACCCAAACTGAGTACAACTCCCACCAAACTTGTGGTTTATTCTCACATGCTAGAAACAACATCCAGGGGTTTAGTCTATGAGGGGTGATAGAGCCTGTCACCCCCGATGTCCTTTTCCTTCCATTAAAATAAAAGAAACAAGCCTGGCTGGATATTTCTTGATGTTGTGTGTATAAGTGACCTGTCCTCCCGCCATCCGCCATATTTATATGGATTTTTAGCATTGGTCCATTTTTTCGTGATAGTGCTCCTTTAGGAGGACTTCCGAGTGGATCTCCTTTATTTCCTGGCTTCCACGTGGATTGAGGGAGCCGGCTGCTAGTCATTTACTCTGCCCGAGCCGACGCCGGAATGCAGGTCTGTAATACTGATGAAGTGTCTTCCATAAGACTGAAGCATGTCCAGTGGGTAAGTGCAGTCCAGTGCTTCAAAATATATGTTTGGAGCCAAGAAGGAGTGCTGGTTCTTTTCCCTAAAGACCTTGTACTGTGGCATCTCCGCAAACCGATGCACCCACCACCCTGGAAGGGTCAATATTAAGGTAAGAGTGCCGCTGTTACACACATGCTGTAGGAGAGGGGAAAGACCACAAAATGCCTGTTGCCTGATGAAGTGGGGGATGCGCACACGGAACGCGTGGCTCCTGGTGTAGTAGGTGGTGGGGAGAATCATTACTGGCGTGTTTAGGATATTTTGATTATACTTTGGTCTGATTTTTTGTAGTATATTCGGTATTTATTGGCCGTGAGGCAACCTCAGGGTCTGCAGCAAGCCCCCCATCCTTGTATGCAAATTAAAAGCTGTCCCCCTCAAGCCTAGTGTCCTTTCAAAATAAAGGGGACTACATTGGGTAAGGGGGTTTGGAGAAGAGTTTTTGAAACTCTATTCCACCCCCAAAGGCAGTTATTTTGATAAATGGGTTTGCCTCCGACCTTCCGGATGTCCACTGCGGTACCCGGCCCCCTGGTGGAGAAAACTGGATGCATTTAAGGGAGTCACATCTAGCACAGAGGAACACAAAGGTGCATTATATGCAGAGGATCTGCTTCTGTTCATAACCAGCCCAGAATCCAGCTATTACAATGGTATTGGGTCATTTTGCTAAGCTCTCCGGGCTGTAGATTAATAGGACCCAATGAGTAGCTATGAATCTTAGCTTACACCTGGCCCGGCTAAGTAAACTCCAGGAAACAATGGAGGTTCAGTGGTCATCCTCAGATATAACCTATCCGGGGATAAAACTGATGGCCAAATTAGCGGAGGCATACAGAAAGAACTACCCCCCACTTTTCTTTATCAATCTTTTTATTGCGTATATTCTGAACATTATTATTCTATCAGCATAATACTGTTCATACACAGAATTTAAAGATTACAGACAACTTAAGTCACAGTCAGAAGCTTAGTCACTGCAGACAAGAAAATCCATTCTAAAGTTACTAAAAAAGTTCAATTCAAATAAATGAAAAGAGGGGGGAAAGGAGGTAAGTGGGGGGGGAGTAAAGGAAGGGGTTGAGGAAGGATCAGATGCTCATTAGGTTTAAATCTGTAGGCAGAAAATTCTGAACCCAAGGATTCCACACATTCACCCTGAACAGCTCCAAAGTCCCATTGTGAATGGCGGACATTTTTCCATGGCCATAACGCAGTTAACCTGGTTGTTAAAGGTGGTGAAGCTCAAGGTGGAAAACCTCCAAGCCCCAGCTATCACCAGCTTTGCCCCTGATAGGATATAATACAAGGTGGGGAGACCTCCAAGCCCCGGCTATCACCAGCTTTGCCCCTGACAGGATATAATACAAGGTGGAGAACCGCCAAGCCCCGGCTATTACCAGCTTTGCCCCTGATAGGATATAATACAAGGTGGGGGACCTCCAAGCCCCGGCTATTACCAGCTTTGCCCCTGATAGGATATAATACAAAGTGGGGGACCTCCTAGCCCCAACTATCACCAGCGTTGCCCCTGATAGTATATAATACAAGGTGGGGGACCTCCAAGCCCCAGCTATCACCAGCTTTGCCCCTGATAGGATATAATACAAGGTGGAGGACCTCCAAGCCCCAGCTATCACCAGCTTTGCCCCTGATAGGATATAATACAAGGTGGGGGACCTCCAAGCCCCAGCTATCACCAGATTTGCCCCTGATAGGATATAATACAAGGTGGGGGACCTAAAAGCCCCAGCTATCACCAGCTTTGCCCCTGATAGGATGTAATACAAGGTGGGGGACATCCAAGCCCCAGCTATCACCAGCTTTGCCTCTAATAGGATATAATACAAGGTGGGGGGACCTCCAAGCCCCAGCTATCACCAGCTTTGCCCCTGATAGGATATAATAAAAGGTGGGGGACCTCCAAGCCCCAGCTATCACCAGCTTTGCCCCGATAGGATATAACACAAGGTGGGAGACCTCCAAGCCCCAGCTATCACCAGCTTTGCCTCTGAGAGGATATAATACAAGGTAGAGGACCTCTAAGCCCCAGCTATCACCAGCTGTGCCTCTGATAGGATATAATACAAGGTGCGGGACCTCCAAGCCCCAGCTATCACCAGCTTTTCCCCTGATACAATATAATACAAGGTGGAGGACCTCCAAGCCCCAGCTATCACCAGCTTTTCCCCTGATACAATATAATACAAGGTGGAGGACCTCCAAGCCCCAGCTATCACCAGCTTTTCCCCTGATACAATATAATACAAGGTGGAGGACCTCCAAGCCCCAGCTATCACCAGCTTTGCCCCTGATACAATATAATACAAGGTGGGGGACCTCCAAGCCCCAGCTATCACCAGCTTTGCCCCTGATAGGATATAATACAAGGTGGGGGACCTCCAAGCTCCATCTATCACCAGCTTTGCCGTGATAGGATATAATACAAGGTGGGGGACCTCCAAGCCCCAGCTATCACCAGCTTTGCCCCTGACAGGATATAATAAAAGGTGGGGGACCTCCAAGCCCCAGCTATCACCAGCTTTTCCCCTGATAGGATATAATACAAGGTGGGGGACCTCCAAGCCCCAGCTATCACCAGCTTTGCCCCTGATAGGAAAAAAATACAAGGTGGGGGAGCTCCAAGCCCCAGCTATCACCAGCTTTGCTCCTGATAGGATATAATACAAGGTGAAGGACCTCCAAGCCCGGGCTATCATCAGCTTTGCCCCTGATAGGATATAATACAAGGTGGGGGACCTCCAAGCCCCAGCTATCACCAGCTTTGCTCCTGATAGGATATAATACAAGGTGAAGGACCTCCGAGCCCCAGCTATCACCAGCTTTGCCCCTGATAGGATATAATACAAGGTGAAGGACCTCCGAGCCCCAGCTATCACCAGCTTTGCCCCTGATAGGATATAATACAAGGTGGGGGACCTCCATGCCCCAGCTATCACCAGCTTTGCCCCTGATAGGATATAATACATCAGCCGCTTTTGCATTCTAGAACTGTGGGGGATTTAGGGCGTATCCCCAACTTTTCAAAAGACTGAAAGAGGACTTATTGTGTTGAGATATTATCTGTCTTGGAAGGGAAGGATTAATGATCAAAATGGACATGTTAACCAAATTATTATATCTTGACTTCTCACTTCTAATTTTCCGTACTCTCATCTGTTTGACACCTCACAGCAAGCTTTCTAAAGTACAAGGAGTAGAAAACGGATGTAAGGATGTGTCAGGGAACCGCAGATCACATGATCCAACTATCAATCACGGACCTCCGGACACACAACCCGCTTTCCCAAGGTTTTAATGCAATGAGCGCACACTAGGTAGTGATAACAAACGTTTGGCTATGATGGAATATGAATGAATACAAATATTCCTCTGAGAAGTGGGTTACAGGTTACAGTGTGTTACACACAGATATATAATAGTCAGTTGTACAGTGGTGGTGAAGAGCTCCCACAAGAGGTATGTCAATAGATGGTTTGGGCACCTCCAGCACGCTGCTGCGTGACCCCTTTCCAGAGAATGACCTTGTTCTCATCTCCTTGACCTACCTTTAAGCTCGGTCTCTGCCCCTCCACCCCCCTCCTCCCAGACACAGGTTTTTTGAATATGCCATCACACCTCCCCAGCAGAGGAGCATCCTGGCTCCTCTCTGTCTGACCAAGGTGTTAGGGGAGCCACAGGGGGGCTTTATCCTCAAACTGCCTTTTCTGAGTGTCAGAACCTCATGCCCATATATGAGCTTCCTTTTCCTGCTAGCCTTGTAAGGGTGACATTTGCTACGTACATATAATCTTAAAGGGGAAGCCGGACATCAGCGATAAACTGAAATGTAATATTTTCCCTATTCTTCACAGTGTGTGTCTAGTTTCACAAAATGCCCTAATGCCTGATGAAGTGGGGGATGTGCCCACAGAACGCGTGGCTCCTGGTGCAGTAGGTGGTGGGGAGACTCATTACTGGCATGTTTGGGATATTTTGATTATAACTTGGTCTGATTTTTTGTGGTATATTCAGTATGTATTGGCATCTATGGTCTGATTGATTAGAGTATCTATATTGGTGAAGCATTGTGTTGTTTCTTATTAGACTTTTTATGGGATATTTTTTCACTGGGTAATCATGTAGGTCTTGTTTTTTGATCACATATTGTATATATATTTACTGATTGGTTGCACTTTGCACTTTAGAGTTATTTAGGATCCGGATCTAGGCAGGATTTGAACATTGTTATTTGCATTGTTAGATCACTTATATATATTTTCTTAATTTTATCTTTAGATGCTGATTGTTATTTATATGTAGCAGCACTCTCCCCATTGCATACGCACCTTTATGTTGGTTTGTCTTATATGTATCGTCTTATTATATTTTAATCGTGTAGATTATGTGTAGTGATTAATTTAGAGAAATAGAATTAAATCTTCTTTGACAAATATGTTTTTTGTGAGTGCCTCCCTATACAATTGTTTGGTCTTGAGGTGAGCTTGGATAAGCTCTGGGAGTGGCACCGTTAGTGATTATAGGGTATTGTGCAGATCCCTTTTGTTTACATCATGTCTAGCGAAACTTGCCTCTAAGGTCTGTCCCATATATGTGTCACCTATACACCGTCTTTATATTTCACAGATCGGGAATGGCGTCTCTCAGAAACATCTCTGTTATTTTTATCCTCTAAGTTCTTCTGTCCCATATATGTGTCACCTATGCACCGTCTTTATATTTCACAGATCGGGAATGGCGTCTCTCAGAAACATCTCCGTTATTTTTATCCTCTAAGGTCTTCTGTCCCATATATGTGTCACCTATGCACCGTCTTTATATTTCACAGATCGGGAATGGTGTCTCTCAGAAACATTGGAAATATTAAGTTCAGCAATCCCGCACACCAAGGCAGAGTTACAGCTATCATATATGGGTGCAATTTTTTCCAGAGGAAGGATCCCTTTCCCCATTGGGATCAACACAAACCATTCAAAATAATATACTAAAGAATGCACACCTTACTACTGTGGGTTGTAGATTGCAAAAAAGAGTGTATTCAAAAATAGTGCACAGTTAGTACAAATATATACATTAGTTTCTTCTACCAATTTTAAGAAATACAATATTCGCCATCATCAGTCAAGTAGAGATAGGCCAAATTACCCAAATGTCATTTATTAGTATTGAAATATCATAGACACGCCACCAGGTGACACTAATGTTCAGTTTCCATCCGTTCGTATAGCATAACATAGAAAGATAACTCAAATGGCGTGGTTATCAGCCAAAAGAGGCAATAGGTGCAATACACATAATGTACAGTTTACCTCAGATCCCATCAGAATAAATGTAAGACATTATGGAGAATGGCACAAAAGGTGTATATTAGCATAGTGCAATGAGAGCACAACCAAACAGCCCATCAGGAAAGAGTTAAGAAAAATATGTTACAGCATAAGCATTATGTTATATTTCACAGATCGGGAATGGCGTCTCTCAGAAACATCTCCATTATTTTTATCCTCTAAGGTCTGTCCCATATATGTGTCACCTATGCACCGTCTTTATATTTCACAGATCGGGAATGGCGACTCTCAGAAACATCTCCGTGATTTTTATCCTCTAAGGTCTTCTGTCCCATATATGTGTCACCTATGCACCGTCTTTCTATTTCACAGATCGGGAATGGCGACTCTCAGAAACATCTCCGTGAAGTTCATCCTCTAAGGTCTTCTGTCCCATATATGTGTCACCCATGCACCGTCTTTCTATTTCACAAATCGGGAATGGCGACTCTCAGAAATATCTCCGTGAAGTTCATCCTTTAAGCTTTGTCCTATATATGTGTCACCTATGCATCGTCTTTATATTTCACAGATCGGGAATGGCAACTCTCAGAAACATCTCCGTGAAGTTCATCCTGAGTGGAATTCCAGAACTGGCCGACCATCAAAATGTTCTCGCTTTTCCTCTGGCCCTCTTCTACGTTGTGGCGTTTTTGGGGAACATCACCATTCTGGTTATCGTAAAGTCAGAGGAAAGCCTCCACCAGCCCATGTATATCCTGCTGGCCATGTTGGCCATGACCGATATCGGCGTATCACTCACCACGCTGCCCACCGTCCTCGGCATCTTCTGGTTTGGTTATACCCAGATTGAGCTGGAGGCTTGCCTGACTCAAATGTACTTCTTCCACACCTTTGCTGCCATGGAGTCTGGAGTCTTGGTGGCCATGGCAGTAGATAGACTCATCGCCATATGGGACCCCTTGAGGTATTCCTCCATCCTGACCAATCAAGTGACTGGCAAGGTTGTAATGGCGATTGTGTTGCGAGCCGTTTGTGTGGTCTTCCCGGTTCCAATCCTGACCAGAAGGTTTCCATTCAATAAGAGTCACCTCTTGTCCCATTCCTATTGTCTCCACCAAGATGTCATCAGACTGGCCGGAGCAGACACCAAGGTGAACAGCATCTACGGCCTGGCAGCTGTGCTCATGACCAAAGGGGTGGACTCCATGTTTATCATCATTTCCTATATTTTGATACTGAAAGCCGTTATCAATATTGCGACCAGGGAGGGGCGCTTCAAGGCCTTCAGCACCTGCATCTGCCACATATGTGCTGTTCTCTTGTTCTACATCCCCCTCATTGGTCTTTCAGTGGTCCACAGGTTTGGTAAAAACACCTCCCACCTCCTCCCCATTTTGATGGCTGATGTGTACCTCCTGTTCCCCCCAGTCGTCAATCCCGTCATCTACAGCATCAAGACCAAACAGATCCGAAACAAGATTGCGAAAGCCTTCAGCCAATCACAGGTCAGGACGCTGGATGGAAGGATCGCCGTTCTGAAAGTCTGAAGCATACACACTGACGTCACCAGGGCCGGTCCTAGGTTCAAGACTGCAGGATCGCACCCTCAGCGGGGACTTGGCCCTCACTGTGTGTCCTCTTCCCCTGTAGCAATATAAGTCTGAAATCCCCTATAAAAGTATATAAAACAATAAACATCAACAATGAACATCAATGGTTAAATGGTTTGGATGGGTAGGTGAGGGGTGCAGGTCAGTGGTTGGGGAGGGGGTTTAGGTTAGAAGTTCAGATCAGTGGCTAGGGAGGGGATTAGGTTGAGCTGCAGGACAGGGGTGGAGGTCTTAGGTAGGGTAGTGGCAGGGTAAGGAGGAGTTAGTTGGGAATAGTGGCAGTGAATTGGGTTTGGTGTAAATGTGTAAATGGTTGGGGGGGGTGATAGGTGAGGGGTTCAGGTCAGTGGCTGGGGAGAGGTGATAGGTAAGGGATGTCGATCAATAGCTTGGGGTAAAGGGTGCGGCTAAATAATTTGGAGGGGTAGGTGAGGGGTTCAGGTCAGTGGTTGGGGAGGGGGTTTAGGTCATGAGTCCAGATCAGTGGCTACGGAGTTAGAATGGGGTTGGGGTTAGGTTGGGATGCAGGACAGGGGTGGAGGTGTTAGGAATGGTAGTGGATGGGGTGGAGGGATTATGTTGGGATGCAGGACAGGGGTGGAGTTGGTAGGTAGAGTACTGGAAGGGGTGGAGTTAGGGTTAGGTTGGGATGCAGGACAGGGGTGGATGTGTTAGGTAGGGCAGTGGAAGGGGTATAGGGGTTAGGTTGGGGTGTAGGACAGGGGTGGAGGTGGTAGGTAGGGTAGTGGATGAAGTCGAGAGATTATGTTGGGACGCAGGACAGGGGTGGAGGGGTTAGGTAGGGTAGTGGCAGGGGTGGAGGTGTTAGGTCAAGTAGTGGCTAGGGAGGGGGTTAGGTAGAGCTGCAGGATAGGGGTGGAGGTGTTAGGTAGGGTAGTGGCAGGGTTGGAAGGACATATTGGCAGGGGTGTAAATGCAGACAAAATCTTAGGTTAAAGGCGGCCTGTTCAAGACTGCAGGTTGGGGCCCTCAGCGGGGACTTGGCCCTTATTGTTTATGACTCCGCCCCTTGTAGCCAAATACACCATGAGTCTGACATAAAAACAATAACATCAATAGGAAAAAGGTTGGGACGGGGTGATAGGTGAGGGATTCAGGTCAGTGGCTGGGGAGAGGGTTTAGGTTAGGAGTTCAGATCAGTGGCTAGGGAGAGGGTTAGGTTGGGGTGGAGGGGTTAGGTTGGGATGCAGGACAGGGGTGGAGGTGTTAGGTAGGGTAGTGGCAGGGGTGGAGGGGTTTATTGGGCATAGCGGCAGAACCCTATTCTTAAAAAAATGGGTGTTGCATCAGAACATTGCAGTGACTGGACAGGGGCTTAGGTTTGGGGTAAACGGGCAAATGGTTGGGAGAGGGGTGATAGGTCAGTGACTGGGGGGAGGGGATAGGTAAGGGATGTGGGTCAATAGCTGGGATAAAGGGTTTGGGTAAATGGTTTTGGGGGCTAGGTGAGGGGTGCAGATCAGTGGTTGGGGAGGGGGTTTAGGTTAGGAGTCCAAATAACTGGATATGGAGGGATTTAGGTTAAGGGTGCAAGTCAATGGTTGGGCTGGAGGAAAGGGGTGGAAGTGTTCAGTAGGGTAGTGGCTAGGGAGGGGGTTAGGTTGGGCTGCAGGACAGGGGTGGAAGTGTTCAATAGGATAGAGGCTAGGGAGGGGGTTAGGTTGGGCTGCAGGACAGGGATGGAAGTGTTCAATAGGGTAGAGGCTAGGGAGGGGCTTAGGTTGGGCTGCAGGACAGGGGTGGAAGTGTTCAGTAGGGTAGTGGCTAGGGAGGGGCTTAGGTTGGGCTGCAAGACAGGGGTGGAAGTGTTCAATAGGGTAGTGGCTAGGGAGGGGGTTAGGTTGGGCTGCAGGACAGGGGTGGAAGTGTTCAATAGGGTAGAGGCTAGGGAGGGGCTTAGGTTGGGCTGCAAGACAGGGGTGGAAGTGTTCAATAGGGTAGTGGCTAGGGAGGTGGTTAGGTTGGGCTTCAGGACAGGGGTGGAAGTGTTCAGTAGGGTGGTGGCTAGGGAGGGGGTTAGGTTGGGGTGAAGGTAATTGGTTTGGTGGGTAGGTGAGGGGTGCAGATAAGTGGTTGGGGAGGGGAGTTCATAAAATCGCTCTGAACGCGAGCAGTCACACACTGGGATGGGACGAGGTCACTGAACCAACCAGGAGTTGTATGTTTTATGTCTTATTTTCTTCAACATGTGTGTTTTACATGTCCATGGTCCTGGAAATTACGCTTTATTTTGGCCCGAACGGAACAGCGGCTGCATGGCGATATATTCGATATCTAAACAATCAGCCCCAACTGAATAGCCAAGTCATATACCTCGATTCAATAATGGTAGAAAAAATTCTCATGGTAGTAAAAAATTCAATTCATGAGAAAAAAGCCTGAGAATGTCACTGTTACTGAATCACTAGATAAAAAGACAATGAAAGGCAATGGCAGCTTTTACTACAGTGTTCTCTACTTTTCTTAGGAGTAAAAAAGTGCCATTGACTTTCATGAGTGAGGATGGTGGATGGTGCAAGCACTGCAGCTGGCAATAAAAGTGTCCTGATTCATAGGAGCCGGCGGCCATCTTTTTATAGCCCCAGCTGGGGCCAGATTTAAACAGACGCCACTACAGCCACATCTGCTGAGGAACAGGATCGGGCTAAGGTAAGTTAGATCAGTACACTCACTGCTACACACTCTGCGGCTGCCACCCCCCCCCACACTGCCACAGCCGCCCCATTGATTCAAATAGGGCCTGGGTTTGGGTTTCCGAACCCCAACATTTATTCAAAGTTTGGCTGAATTTGCCAGACCCGACCTTTAAGTGAGTCCGTCTATCCCTACTTATGGGTCCGTGTCAACAATTTGAGACCATCAATGGTCGGTTTAGGTCCAGCGAACTCCCGTCTCCTTATAACCTACATAGCTGCCTGGATGGTCCTATTCTGGTAGAGCAGTTTTTTTATCATTGGTCGCAGGCAGCAGCGTGCGGGGGAGCGGATAAGGTGACACGCTTATAATTGCGCTATTATCTTGCTGTTATCTGCTGATGATGTCACCGGTATCGAGAATATAATGATTCATTGTACCAGTGCAAAGAGCGTTATCTGTGTTGGCAACGGAAGCCGCAAACCGATAACACACAGATAGCAAACCAACCGCAATAATGACATTAAGCATCAACTTCCTGCTGCCGTGTCCAGCTAATCCCTGAAAATAAAACCCGCCGTGTAGCCAAAGCTTTGGAGGCTCCTGCTTGGCATTGCATGCTGTTATTTAGCCTGTGGCCTACCAGTACCTCCAGAACCTTCTTAACAAGTGACTCTCCCGGCATTACTTCCCCGAGGCCATATGTGGCCTTCAGGTTGTTAGACCCCCAAGTGCATGACTTTACATTTCTCCACATTGACCTTCATTTGCTAAGTGGAGCCCAGACACTCAAAGTGGCGGCCTAGGGCCAAAAGCCAGTCCCTGGCCGACCCGAGCCATTCCTTGCTGAGGCCCCCCCCCAACCATGATACCATGAATGCAATAGCATTGGGGGCTAAGGTTCTCTTGCTTGTGGGTACAGTGGAGCTGCGTACAGGGGGCATAGAGAGAGACTAAGGGGGCTGGGATTGAATGTGGGTGCTTAAAGCAGCAGCCCAACTGGCCCCAAAGCAGTGCGGCCACCAGGCATTGTCCCTTCTCTCCACCCCTGGCCTGGAGCTTGTGAACATCTTCTATAGACTGCGCTGTGCTACAGATCTTGGTGTCAACTGAAAAAATAAAGTCCGTGCCATGAATTCCATCTTCATTTGGTGGGGTACACTGCTTACACCCCAGGGAGCATTCAGAGTAGGGATCATTACCCACAACTCTCTGCACAAGGTCCTTCAGCCAGGTTCCAATCTAGTTACAAACTGTATTTTCTAACCGCGAAGACCTCAGTTTCTCCAAAGAGTGTCTATGAGGGACAGTGTCACCCGCCAAGTGTTCACACAGACTGTCGCGGCCCAATGGTGGGCATCAGTGAGTGCGAGGAGACCCAAGCACTGGTGAAGGAGCATTTAGCAGAGACTACTGCTCAGGCCCAATCCTTGAGGTCTGGAATCTAGGGCTCATTATTGTCTTCTCTGGAGCCCCATACAAGGGAGGATAGGTTTTGCTGCAGGGCTGACTCCAGGTCATTCCCTGGGGAGTAATGGACCTGAGCAGACAGCAGTGGTTCCCTGTTCGGGGACTGAGAGGCATACGGTGAAATTGAAGCAGAGGTCACAGGAGAGGAGTAGCTAGGGTTTCTGGGGTAAAGATTCAAATTGTCGCCCCCCCCCACCTGTGCTCAGGCCCCGCTTTGGCGCCCCCTGACCTACTGTACCCCGGGCACATGCCACCTCTGCCCCCCCCTAGCTCTGCCCCTGGCTCACAGGCACAGAGGTGGAGGCACAAAGGGTAGCCAAGAGTCATACACGGGTTGGTGGGTTCAGCAATGGGTTAATCCAGAAACCAAAGTCCTAACAAGTAGCTGAGGTCATACACAAAGCGGTGGCACAGCAGAAAGGCATAGGGATCTTTTGGCGCCATATTGGAGCCAGTAGTTTCCTTTTATAGAGCCTGGGAGGCTGCTATTGGCGCCTCCCAGGGTCAGCTGACTATCCCAGATATATTCCCTAACGACTGGGGCCGACAGGTGCTGAGGGAAAGGAGGCCGCCGGCCATGAGCGAAGAGACTCCTAGTGCTGGCACTAGAAGTGTCCTCACTTATGGGAGCTGGCAGACATCTTTTTGTAGCCCTGGCTGGGGCAAGTTTAGAACACCCTAGAAGAGGATTTGGGTTCAGGTAAGTTATAGTAGCGCTTATACTCCACATCTACACCCTCCACCCCCCCACCACAGCCACCCCCAAAGCTCGAGTCCCCATTTGTTTCAATAGGGACCAGGTTTGGGACCCCAAAATTATTCAAAAATCGGCCGAATTTGCAGAACCCGAACTTTGGGGGAGGGGTTCATCCATCTCTAGTGGCAATATATGTGCGATTCAGGGGTTAAAAAACCTGACCTGGACCCTTGAGAGTTAACCACTTCTAAAGAAGAACCTGAAGCTTTTTATGGGTTGTGTGTGCCGCTCACCGCGTATCCCGATGAAGTCAGGAGGTTATACTGTTTCGGTACATAAACTCTTTTAATATGATAACAAAATAAAATGAAACAAAATAAAAATAAACAAGATGATAGACGAAGTAGTTAGTTGCCGTAGTTACTGTGGTTAAATGTCCAATTTGTTTCTAGTCTCTGAGAGGAGGGAGAGAGCTCCCAGCACAGCCGCGTGTCCTGCGGCTTCAGTAGAACAACGTGCGTTTCGTCCTTTCGACGTCCTCGGTTCCTGATTGGTGGAGCCTTACGGTAGTTTATTATAGAGCTTACTTGCTTCATCTGGGGAACGACGGGAGATGTAGTCTGTGAATGTAGACTCTCCGTCCTGCCCTGTGGTGGCTTTGGCTGCAGGTTTGCAAAAACTGAAAAAGGCTTGCCCAGCCGCGCCCCCCACTGCCATCGATAGCTTTGCGGCTGGCCCCACTGCCCGTTAGGGCCGAGACTGAAAATCCTCCTGGACCAGACCATAACACATAGATTGGTGGAGGCCCCCTTTGCAGAACAAGTGGTGGAGGCCCCTTGCGCCCCCCTCATAATCAGCTTTTGAATCTGTTTGTCCGACTTGTTCTTGTTCTTCTTCCACTTATTCGTCGGGCCCGTGTGCGCGCCATGCTTGCATTCCAGGACCGTCGAGGGGAGGAGGTCGGCCACGTGACCCCTATGCATTTCTGGCTGGAGGGAGGGGCGTGGCAGGCACTCATGCACTCCGCACTCAGCCATTGGCCGCTTGCTAATCCTGGGGACTTTAAAGGTAAGACAACTATAACAGCCGAGCAGCTTCCTGATGAAGTGGAACTCTTAGTGTCCATGCAACACGTCGGTGCATGAGCGGCCTACCTCGATGGGGATCTGACTTGGAATAAATGGTGATATAGCTTCAATCTTGCTCCTGTGCCCCAGCTATTATTTTGATATCATACATTTACCCAGCTCTATGTTTGCACATATCTGCACTTTATTTACGATTTTTAATCAATCACTTTTGTTTCTTTTTCTGATTGAAATTGTATTGATTCAGTAGTTTGTTTACAAATGGTGATTGTCACAGTGGCGCTCTATAATAGTTAATGAGTGGTAATTCAGTTATGCTTTGGTCTTGGGTCAATATGTATTTGTTATTTGCTGCATAAATTATTTGAATCAGTCAAACCCAGCAAGTCGTGGCAATTGTCTTCTGTGTATTTTTAAAACAGTTTTTAAGTGTTTGTGTATTTTTGTTGTGTTATGTCGATTCAAATTAAAGGCAAATATACTTTAATGGTTGTGCGGCCTTTTCATAGTTGGGACCTATAGGCCAATCTGGTGGCCTTTACGCTTTGCTTATTTCACTTATCCTCGTAATAAAACATAAAGATTCTCTGAGAGTTGAATGAAATAGTTGTAAGGAACTTACCTGGGAGTCTGTCCCGCGGCGCCTCCGCGCGCTCACTGGCGCCGGCAGCCTCTTCCTCCTCCTCGG
Organism: Gastrophryne carolinensis; assembly: GCA_027917425.1. Lineage (NCBI taxonomy): Eukaryota > Metazoa > Chordata > Amphibia > Anura > Microhylidae > Gastrophryne > Gastrophryne carolinensis. Next base: position 2,990,314 of record CM051236.1, on the reverse strand, counting down.
GAGGCGCGCCCGACGGCCGTGCACGTGCTCGCATGTTCCTTTTATGTCAGATTTAAAGGGACCAATCCTGGCCCAGGGATCCTCTGCTCTGGGGAGGTCAGGAACTGGACAGCCTGACTGGCCAGGGCGGTCCAGTCCCTGGGGTTTCTCCTATCAGAAGTGAGATTGTGTGTTGCACCAATCAGCACATTCCCCTTCCCATTGGTCAGTCACCATTTAAATATTTTCCTGCCCGGACTACCAGTGCCTTTATAGCCATTTACTAGCTTGGGTGTGCTTCTGACTCTCATCTTAGGCACTTATTTATGAAGGAATAGCGACAGGTAGCGACTGGTGAGCGGCCGGTAATGACGGGCCCCGCCACGAGAACGCCGGTTCCCCACCACAATCACACATTTATCAAGCCAATCCTGCTTAGCGACAGAGATAGCGCCATATAGCCACTGATTCATCATTATTCCAGCCTCAGCCCACAGCGCCAGCGTCCGACCTTGAACAGCGACAGGTATGACCTCTCGCTACCTGGCGCTCTCCAATGCATTTCAGTGGAACAATGTTTAAATATTAATAATTAATTGTTATTAATGTTTTTTTTTTTTTCAATGTGAAAAATTCTGTGACCACTACGGCAATGTTAGATAATTTTTTTAAGGTAAAAAAAAAAAAAATTGTGCAGAATTGATATTACAGGTCTGATATTAATGTAATCATATTACTAAATTCTTTAAACATTTTTTTTTTTTTGTTTCCAAAAATATGGTTGTTTGGGGGTTAAAAAACGACTTTTAACCCATCGCCGCCAGCGCTCTGGGGTTTAAACATGCATTTCACAGCGCGAGAATTTTTGGAGCGTGATTTTTTGATGAATATGGTGGAAGCCGGTCGCTATGACCAGTCGCTATCATGCGCACCCATACATCGCGGGAACCTGTCAAATAGCGACTCCTAACCCCGTATTCAACATTACTGCACACCGACTGAGTCGCTATCAACAACCGAACAACGGCCAAGCACAACGACTACTAGCGGGCGCTCTGAAAATACCGCTACAGTTGCTCAACTGTCGCTACCTGGCGCTATTAATGAATCGGCCTCTTAGTGTTTTTGATCCGGCTTCGTCCTTGACTACTCCTGCTTGCTGCCTGAACCGACCTTCTGCCTGTCTGACTTCGTTTTCTGCTTAACCCCTTGGATACCGCGCTTCTGTGATCACCCGGCCTCGACCCTTGCCAGTCCCGACTACTCTTTGCCTTGCCCCTTGGTTTTGACGTTTACGGACTCTTGTGCAGGAACTCCTGATTTGGGATACCCTGCAGTTCATCCGTCTTTATCGTAAGCCAGCAATCTTTGCGCCAGTAAGACCTGGGGGCAACCGAGTCTGGAGAGGCATAACCCGTGTCTCCAGCAAGCGGGGGCTTGTCTATAGGCACAAGAGGCGGCGGAGATTGGGGATTGTTGACTCACGAGAGAAGGGTGTCCAGCGGTCCCTGACAATATTTTGTTCATTTACTGAAAACGCTTTTTGGTTATATTTACATAAAGTACTAGAATATGCTAATGTGAATAACGATATTCAAATTATGATGTCAGTCGTTAATGAAGGCTTTCACTATTCATATTTTTTACTTAGATTAAAAGGTTATTGTCATGTAAGTTATTGTGAGGAATAGGGGAAACATTTCATTTTATCGCTGATGTCTGGCTTCCCCTTCTGCTGATCATGCTGCTGTTTGGTTAAATGTCTTATTCTTCTTTCTCTATCTTTCCTTTCCCTTCTCTTTATTCCCCTGCTCCCCTTTTCTGCCTGTTTGTTTTGCTTTCTCTTTTGTGCCCTTCTTAATTCTTTCCTTTGCCTTCTTCCTTGGCCTTTTCCTTCTCTTATTTCTTTAACACTCCGGTTTAATTCCTCTTTGTTTCCTCCTCCATCGCTCTAATCTGGTCCCACCTGCGTCACCGGTTGCTGGGCAGACTTTTTGCTCTACCCGTACATCATTGTAAACAAGGTCAAGTGGTCTTGACGCTTCATTCTGACTAACTTTAGGAGGTGTTGCTCTTGTAGCTTTGGATTTGATGCAACATTCACACTTAAACTGGACCAACACCCAGGATTTTCACTATCCTGGGTTTTGGTCCACTTCCGCGGGGCACCCCCCGCTGCGTGAAACCCCCCAGAATGGCAGAAAAAACTCTCCTCACCCCGCTCCTACGGCGCATGCGCAGGCCTCATCCAATCAGCACGCTCAGAACCAAGGTGGTATGCACGTACAAGGGACGGACAACCACAGCGGCTCCGAGCACGCTGGAGGACGCATCTCGCACTTCCCTCTAACAGGGAGCGCGCCCACGCCGGCCATTCATAAACGCCCGCCCTGCTAGAGAGAAGCGCGAGATGCGGCCGCGGCCCACGCATGTGCCGTTGGAACGGGGGTAAGGTAAGGTTTCTGGGCTTCCTGGGGGGTTTCACACATGGGGAGGGAGGGAGGGCCGTTAATCCTGGGTGTTGGTCCACTTTAACAGCATCTTCCTCTAGCGGGCGGAGTCTTTCTCTACCATAATGATGCCTCAGCACACCCCCGGAGGAGACTACCTGGATGCGTTTGTTTGCACTATTAGTTTTACATTGTTTACAATTATTTGCTTACTTAATTTTTTGTCATTGTGACGCCAGGCGGGAACCCAGACGTCTTCTACCATTTAATCTCTTGTTAGGGTGGTAATCTGTTTGCAATCTAGCCCCAAGGAAGGAGGGCCTGAGACCCCCGAAATGTTGGCTATGACTATGATGGACTATATGGACCTTATGAACTATGCTCACTTTGTTCTTATATACCTGTGAGTATACCCGATCAGATCCCTCCCCGCGGGGCATCCGAAATCATGATCCCCCGCTGTGTGAAACCCTCCAGGAAGCCCAGAAACCTTACTTTAACCCCGTTCCAATGGCGCATGCGCAGGCCGCGGCCGCATCTCGTGCTTCTATCTAGCAGGGCGCCGTTTGTGAATGGCCAGCGCGGGCGCGCTCCCTGTTAGAGGGAAGCTCAGAGCCGCTGTGGTTGGACGCCGCTTGTACGTGCATAGCACAGCGGCTCTGAGCACTCTGATTGGACGAGCGCCCGCGTAGGAGCGGGGTCAGGTGAGTGTTTTCGGGTGTTCTTGGGGGTTTCACACACCAAAGTGGACCAAAACCCAGGATAGTCAAAATCCTGGGTGTTGGTCCACTTTAAAGCAGACCAAAACCCACATTTTTTAACTCGCAACCCCTGAATCGCTCCCGCCATGAAGAGGAACTTTTGCCAATTTTTAGTGCTCCTGCTTTACTCTAATCCCAGATAACACCTCCTGTTTTATCTGTAGAGCTCCGCCTCCTCCATTCATCACCCCTGTTGTGTGTGGCAATGATGTCATAGCCACACCTATGCAATGACTGATCACCTGCCACCTTACAGAGAGGGACAGGAAATAAAACAGTGTTCCAGAATGATTCTAAAAACACAAATATGCATTTCTAGCTCTACACCATAAGAAGGGAATATCGGCAGGGGCTTCGGTGGGTGTAGGTCTGCTTTAATACAAGTGGATATGAATTTGTGGCGGCGTGCTGGTTATTGACTGCTTCCGGACCTTCATCATGATTAATTGAAAAGCCCAAACCCTTATAAAACTTCCCCAGCATCTAAAATAAATATATTTTAAGTTTTTAGTCACTTACTTATTATTATTTCCTCCACTGGGCTGCAACTCTGTTCAGGACTTTAGGATAAGGGCGCCACCATCTTGACTCAGAAACATCACACTTACTGAGGAGAGAGGAGTGGGATAAAGTGCAGGGGGCGGGGTTATAGCTGTGCTTTGCTCAGACAGAGCAGAGCTGGGGTCAGGGAAAGGAAAGCAATCCCAGAATGCAGAACGACAGTCAGAACACACTTCCAGTTTGCAGGCTGCCTGATGCTCCATGAGCCGCCATCTTGGATGTTTAAAGGCTCCTAACATGCAGTAGATACAGGTAGGATGATTTTTAATGTGGGCAATCTGTATGTACAGGGTGTGGGAAACATATAAGATAGGCTCTTATTCAGGGTGAAGGTCCGGATTAATGTGGGCAATCTGTATGCACAGGGGGGGAAACCTATAAGATAGGCTCTTTTTCAGAGTGAAGGTTCAGATTAATGTGGGCAATCTGTATGTACAGGGGGGGGGGGGCATATAAGATAGGCTCTTATTCAGGGTGAAGGTCCGGATTAATGTGGGCAATCTGTATGTACGGGGGGAAAACATATAAGATAGGCTCATATTCAGGGTGAAGGTCCGCTTTAACTGCGGCGCCTCCGCGAACCTTGCGCCCACGGACTGCCAGGTAAGAGTGCTACTGTCACTTCTGTATTTAGCACCATCTTTGTTTAAATACAGGAATGTTGCCAATAACATCAAACGACCCAACACACAAGATACAACTGGTTAATTGTGGGACCGGTGCAAAGGACCATCACTGGATTGTTTCACCAAAAATGAGAAAAGCTCTATTAAGAGTATTGTAGGTGCACTTTGATGGGCGGAGCTTGTTTTGCTCTACCCAAGGGATGTGCATTGTTGTGTTATATAATGGCCTGCTGAGCCAAAGACTTACCCAGGTCTATTCCTTTGAGGAATCAATGTGACAAACACAGATGAAATTTGAGCTACGTTCTTCATTGTTACTTTCACAGTGCAATATAGTGTGTGTGTAGTGTGGATGCATGTTTTCAGAGGCGTGAACGCATGGGGGGGGGGGCTCTTTTAGTAACACGACGTTGTGTGTTTTTATTTTTTGGTGTAATTTAGCATTGTCTATATGATTGGGCTGCGTGCATGTAATAGCGCCATTTGTGATATAGTTCTTTTTTCCTCGTAACTTTTAACAAGGACTGGGCTATCCAAAAATGATCTCAGCTATGGTGCTTCAAGTATTGGCCGAAACCAAAAATAAATAAATGGATTTAATTAGTAACATAGAAACATAGTATGTGCGGCTGAATAAAGACTTTAGTCCATCCAGTTCAGCCTGTTTAACTCCTTCCAGTGGTCTAGTAGCCATAGCTGGTAATGTTATTACATGCAAGGAGGGCATCCCGGCCACTATAGATCTCCTTCCAATGGTCTAGTAGCCATAGCTGGTAATGTTATTACATGCAAGGAGGGCATCCCGGCCACTATAGATCTCCTTCCAGTGGTCTAGTAGCCATAGCTGGTAATGTTATTACATGCCAGGAGGGCATCCCGGCCACTATAGATCTCCTTCCAGTGGTCTAGTAGCCATAGCTGGTGATGTTATTACATGCACGGGGGGCATCCCGGCCACTATAGATCTCCTTCCAGAGGTCTAGTAGCCATAGCTGGTAATGTTATTACATGCAAGGAGGGCATCCCGGCCACTATAGATCTCCTTCCAGTGGTCTAGTAGCCATAGCTGGTAATGCTATTACATGCAAGGAGGGCATCCCAGCCACTATAGATCTCCTTCCAGTGGTCTAGTAGCCATAGCTGGTAATGTTATTACATGCAAGGAGGGCATCCCAGCCACTATAGATCTCCTTCCAGTGGTCTAGTAGCCATAGCTGGTAATGTTATTACATGCACGGGGGGCATCCCGGCCACTATAGATCTCCTTCCAGTGGTCTAGTAACCATAGCTGGTAATGTTATTACATGCCAGGAAGGCCTCCCGGCCACTATAGATCTCCTTCCAGTGGTCTAGTAGCCATAGCTGGTAATGTTATTACATGCCAGGAGGGCATCCCGGCCACTATAGATCTCCTTCCAGTGGTCTAGTAGCCATAGCTGGTAATGTTATTACATGCAAGGAGGGCATCCCGGCCACTATAGATCTCCTTCCAGTGGTCTAGTAACCATAGCTGGTAATGTTATTACATGCAAGGAGGGCATCCCGGCCACTATAGATCTCCTTCCAGTGGTCTAGTAACCATAGCTGGTAATGTTATTACATGCCAGGAAGGCCTCCCGGCCACTATAGATCTCCTTCCAGTGGTCTAGTAGCCATAGCTGGTAATGTTATTACATGCAAGGAGGGCATCCCGGCCACTATAGATCTCCTTCCAGTGGTCTAGTAGCCATAGCTGGTGATGTTATTACATGCACGGGGGGCATCCCGGCCACTATAGATCTCCTTCCAGTGGTCTAGTAGCCATAGCTGGTAATGTTATTACATGCAAGGAGGGCATCCCGGCCACTATAGATCTCCTTCCAGTGGTCTAGTAGCCATAGCTGGTAATGCTATTACATGCAAGGAGGGCATCCCAGCCACTATAGATCTCCTTCCAGTGGTCTAGTAGCCATAGCTGGTAATGTTATTACATGCAAGGAGGGCATCCCGGCCACTAAAAATCTCCTTCCAGTGGTCTAGTAACCATAGCTGGTAATGTTATTACATGCAAGGAGGGCATCCCGGCCACTATAGATCTCCTTCCAGTGGTCTAGTAACCATAGCTGGTAATGTTATTACATGCCAGGAAGGCCTCCCGGCCACTATAGATCTCCTTCCAGTGGTCTAGTTTTTACTGTATCCATCATTACTACCTCCTCTGGCAGCGAGTTCCATAGTCTCACTGCTCTTACAGAGAAGAATCCCCTCCTATGTCGGTGGAGAAAGCACCTTTCCTCTAACCTTAGTGGATGCCCTTGGGTTATGGTTACACTCCGGGGTATAAATAGATTGTGGGACAGATCTTTGTATTGACCCCGAATATATTTATACATAGTTATTAGATCACCCCTCAATCATCTTTTTTCTAAACTTAATAAACCTAACTTAGAGTCGGTTACTTCACAGAAAAATAATATGAATGAATGAATAAATAAATATTTAGCAGTTAATGCAATGTTTCATAATCCAAAATGAAAAATGAAATGAGTACCTCCAAACACTGACACTGAAGGAGGACACCTGGGCTACTATCTATGAGGATGGAGATGCCTGATCTGAGTGGAAAAAAATAATAATATGAATGGTGTAAATATATTAACTTGCAATGTCCAGAATTGTAAGCATAGTCCACACAAAGAAAGTGCAATTCTTTCTCAGACTAATACTACGAGCCTTTTGTCTCTCTCCCCAGCCCCCACCATCCTGCCTGTCTGGCATTCTATATATCCATGTTGTCCGTTCAGAGCCAAAGCAGAGAGCCAGCAGTGAGAAGAGTGACCCTGTCTCTTTGTCCTTAAAATGTTATCCTACTGTACAAACCCTTTTCCCCTCCCCCAAGGGGGGAACAGGCATGTAACACTATATCTCAGTCTAGGAAACACATGGTTTCAGTTAAAATTCAAAAGATTCAAAAGACCATTATCAAATAACTCCTAGGAGAATAACCTCAGACATAACACTACTTGAGTCTGTATACATATATATATATACATACATAAACATAATAAATATTGATGCAATTCACCAAAATAAACCTTATGTTATATTATATGTGTATGATTTCCCTTGTATCAGCCAGCTCCGGATCAGAATCATAACAAATGGCAGATCAACATCCACAGATTCCATTCATCCAAGTTACCTATTTTTCAGTAATATTAGTGATTTAATAATAATAATTCATTAACAATTGAGATCATAAACATTTTATTCCTCTGGAACCTTCTAACAGTGCAATACTCTCAATAATATATCCATGTTGTCCGTTCAGAGCCAAAGCAGAGAGCCCGCAGTGAGAAGAGTGACCCTGTCTCTTTGTCCTTAAAATGTTATCCTTCTGGACAAACCTTTTCCACTCCCCCAAAGGGGGTAACAGGCATGTAACACTATATCTCAGTCTAGGAAACATATGATTTCAGTTAAAAGTCAAAAGAGCATTATCAAATAACTCCTACGAGAAAAACCTCAGACATAACACTACTTGAGTCTGTATACATATATATACATACATGAACATAATAAATATTGATGCAATTCACCAAAATAAACCTTATGTTATATTATATGTGTATGATTTCCCTTGTATCAGCCAGCTCTTGTATCAGCCAGCTCTGGGGAGCAGGCATGTAACACTATATCTCAGTCTAGCAATCATATGGTTTAAGTTAAAAGTCAAAAGACCATTATCAAATAACTCCTAGGAGAAAAACCTCAGACATAACACTGCTTGAGTCTGTATATATATATATATTGATGTTATATTATATGTGTATAATTTCCCTTGTATCAGCCAGCTCCGGATCAGAATCATAACAAATGGCAGATAAACATCCACGGATTCCATTCATCCAAGTTACCTATGTTTCAGTAATATTAGTGATTTAATAATAATTAATTAATAATTGAGATCATACAAAAACATTTTATTCCTCTGGAACCTTCTTACAGTGCAATACTCTCAATAAAGCTTTTCTAATTTTTGGTGAAACGATCCAGTAATGGTCATTTGCGCCGGTCCCACAATTAACCAGTTGTATCATGTGTGTTGGGTTGTTTGGGCTTGATTTAGGTTAGTGGGACTCTGGTGGATTACACAGCAGTGCGCAGGATGTCAAGAGTAACGGATCTCTCTGGTGTTTTTATTGGATATTTCAGAGTTGCCAATAACATCCCCGGACCCTCCAATCGAATTAGCAGATTTCAATGTTTCACCCAAATAATTGTTGGTCTGCTCAAGAACAGGTCAAACATTTGCTCTTCGAGAACTTAAATATTACATTTAAGAGTCATTTCTAAAAGGAAAAAAAAAAACATTTGAATGATTTGTTTAATTGCAAACAGTTGCTGTTTATTTTCAATGATAAGGTTTTTCTCATTATTTTGCAGCTGTCCAACTCCCAGAGCTGACTCCAGAGGAGACCTCCACCGGCTGCAGGAGTTTCCTGAGCGTCACTCAGTGGGGAGCAGGAAACAATCGACCTCTCGGGGATCCTCAGCTTCCTCTGTAAATGCTCCATTGGGATCTTCGTCTTCCATCATCAGTGCTCCACCGGGAAGCTCAGCTTCACTTAATAATACAATGCGGAGGAGATAACAAAACTGCAGGACAAAGAAAAGGACCGGCTGCGGAGCCACAGTCTACTGACACAGACCGAGGGGAGGACACTGGTGAGGGGCCGTGTGCTGTCTTCCAAGAAGTAGAAAAGCTTTGCTGAGAGGGAGGAGGGTATATCATCCACAGCCAGGGGCCTACTGGGGCTAAAATGGCCTGGGGGGCACATCGGCCCTGCTGTACCATTCCTGGTCCAGTATAGTATAGTGTCACATTATATATACATCTTATTTTTTCGTTCCACAGCACACACCCAGGGTTTAGAGGACATAAATAAGAATGAAAATATTCTGCGCCAAACGGTGTGATAAAATCCCACTATTACAGACAGTGTGCAGAATCCCCCCATTACAGGCAGTGAGCGGCATCCCTCATTTCAGCCATTAAGTAGCAACCCTCAATACAGCGAGTGAGGGGCATCCTACAGAGGCATGTTGCAGCATCTCCATTACAAGTAGCGAGGGGCATCCCTTATTACAGCCAGTGGGGGCATCCTTTATTACAGCCAGTGGGGGCATCCCTCGGTACAGCCAGTGGGGGCATCCCTCAGTACAGCCAGTGGGGCAACCCTCAGTACAGCCAGTGGGGGTATCCCTCATTACAGCCAGTGGGGGCATCCCTCAGTACAGCCAGTGTGGGCATCCCTCAGTACAGCCAGTGTGGGCATCCCTCATTACAGCCAGTGGGGGCATCCCTAATTACAGCCCACGGAGGCATCCCTCAGTACAGCCAGTGTGGGCATCCCCCATTAAAGCCAGTGGGGGCATCCCTCATTACAGCCAGTGGGGGCATCCCTCAGAACAGCCAGTGGGGGCATCCCTCATTACACTCCCTCCCCCTACGCTGGACAATATTAAGGCAGCAGGTGGGCAGGCTAACCGATTAATGCTTGCCTGCCCACCACTGCTGTTACCCCCCCCCCAGCTCTACACACACACACACACACACACACACACACACACACACACACACACACTTACCCTAGTTCCCAGTGATCAGAGGGCTGGTCTGCCCTTCACTGCCGCCGAAGCCGCCCAAACACACACACACTCATGCTTACCAGCACTCCCTGGTTGTTGCGCGCTGGTCACTGGGCGGGCCACATAGGGCCAGCATCCATAGACGTCGACCGCGCAACAGCCAGGAAGTGCCGGTAAGTAAGTGTGTGTGTGTTTGTTATGTTTGTGCGTGAAAGCGGCAGCAGAGGAGGGAAAAAGTGCTAGCGGCCACGAACGACACATGCGGGAGGGTGGCATCTGTCATTTCTGGCCTTTGCTAGTGCCGACCTACCGGGATTTTGCCCAGTATGCCCTGTGGCCAGCCCGCCCCTGTCCACGGCTAATGTAAAGCCTAAAGAGGCAATCAGACATGACATGCACAGACATACTGTTCCAAGGAAGAACTGAGGTAAGCTCATGAAGTATGTCCTGGCAAATCCACAGGGGCAAGAAAGTCTGTTACAGAAACAAGGGTCTGGGATCTCAACGAAAAAGCTCTGAATGGCTAATATACAGTGAGACAGGCCTGACATGTCCACAGCAGGGTCTGGGTGGCTGATATACAGTGAGAAACAAACAACATAGGCTCTTATTCAGGGTGAGGGCCCGGATTAATGTGGGCAATCTGTATGCATGGGGAGGGGGGGAAATACAAGATAGGCTCTTATTCAGGGTGAAGGTCCGTATTAATGTGAGCAATCGATGAGTACAGGGAGGAAACAAACAAGAAAGGCTCTTATTCAGGGTGAAGGTCTGAATTAATTTGGGCAATCTGTATGTACAGGGGGGGAAACATACAAGATAGTCTCTTATTCAGGGTGAAGGCCCGGATTAATGTGGGCAATCTGTATGTATGCGGAGGGGGGAACATACAAGATAGGCTCTTATTCAGGGTAAAGTCCCGGATTAATGTGGGCAATCTGTATGTATGGGGAGGGGGGGAAATACAAGATAGGCTCTTATTAAGGGTGAGGGTCCGGATTAATGTGGGCAATCTGTATGTATGGGGAGGGGGGGAAATACAAGATAGGCTCTTATTCAGGGTGAGGGCCCGGATTAATGTGGGCAATCTGTATGCATGGGGAGGGGGGGGAAATACAAGATAGGCTCTTATTCAGGGTGAAGGTCCGTATTAATGTGAGCAATCGATGAGTACAGGGAGGAAACAAACAAGAAAGGCTCTTATTCAGGGTGAAGGTCTGAATTAATTTGGGCAATCTGTATGTACAGGGGGGGAAACATACAAGATAGTCTCTTATTCAGGGTGAAGGCCCGGATTAATGTGGGCAATCTGTATGTATGCGGAGGGGGGAACATACAAGATAGGCTCTTATTCAGGGTAAAGTCCCGGATTAATGTGGGCAATCTGTATGTATGGGGAGGGGGGGAAATACAAGATAGGCTCTTATTAAGGGTGAGGGTCCGGATTAATGTGAGCAATCGATGAGTACAGGGAGGAAACAAACAAGAAAGGCTCTTATTCAGGGTGAAGGTCTGAATTAATTTGGGCAATCTGTATGTACGGGGAGGGGGGAACATACAAGATATGCTCTTATTAAGGGTGAGGGTCCGGATTAATGTGGGCAATCTGTGTGCACAGGGGGAAACCATACAAGATAGGCTCATATTAAGGGTGAAGGCCCGGATTAATGTGGGCAATCTGTATGTACAGGGGAAACATACAAGACAGGCTCTTATTCAGGGTAAAGGTCCGGATGAATTTGGGCAATCTGTATGAACGGGGGGGACATAAAAGATAGGCTCTTATTCAGGTTGGGGGTCTGGATTAATGTGGGCAATCTGTATGTACAGGGGGGCATACAAGATAGGCTCTTATGCGGGGTGAGGGTCCGGGTCAATGTGGGCAATCTGCATGTACGGGGTAGGGCAGAAAACTTAAAAGATAGGCTCTAATTTAGGGTTAAGGTCCGGATTAATTTGGGCAATCTGTATGTACAGAAGGGGAATACAAGATAGGCTCTTACTTAGGGTGAGGGTCCGGATTCATGTAAGCAATATGTATGAACGGGGGGGGGGGGGCATACAAGATAGGCTCTTATTCAGGATGAGGGTCCGGATTAATGTGGGAAATCAGTATGTACGGGGGGCATAGCCTCTTATTAAGAGTGAGGGTCCTGGATTAATGTGGAATCTGTATTGGCAGCGGGGGAAACATACAAGATAGGCTCTTATTCAGGATGAATGTCCGGATTAATGTGGGCAATCTGTATGTACAGGGTGTGGGAAACATATAAGATAGGCTCTTATTCAGGGTGAAGGTCCGGATTAATTTGGGCAATCTGTATGTACGGGGAGGGGGGAACATACAAGATAGGCTCTTATTTAGGGTGAGGGTCCAAATTAATGTGGGCAATCTGTATGTACAGGGGGAAACATACAGGATAGTCTCTTATTCAGGGTGATGGTCCGGATTAATGCGGGCCATCTGTATGTACAGGGGGGAAACATACAAGATTGGCTCTTATTCAGGGTGAGGGTCCGGATTAATGTAAGCAATCTGTATGTACAGGGGGGAACATACAATATAGGCTCTTATTAAGGGTGAGGGTCCAGATTAATGTGGGCAATCTGTATGTACAGGGGGGGGGGGCATACAAAATAGGCTCTTACTTAGGGTGAGGGTCCGGATTAATCTGTATGAACGGGGGGGGGGGGGCATACAAGATAGGCTCTAATTCTGGGTGAAGGTCCAGATTAATGTGGGCAATCTGTATGTACAGGAGGGGGGGGGGCATACAAAATAGGCTCTTACTTAGGGTGAGGGTCCGGATTAATGTGAGCATTCTGTATATTCAGGGCGGGAAGCATACAAGATAGGCTCTTATTCAGGATGAGGGTACATATTAATGTGGGCAATCTGTATGTATGGGGGGACATACAAGATAGGCTCTTATTCAGGGTGAAGGTCCAGATTAATGTGGCCAATCTGTATGTACAGGGGGGGGGGGGGGGCATACAAGATAGGCTCTTACTTAGGGTGAGGGTCCGGAATAATGTGAGCAATCTGTATATTCAGGGCGGGAAGCATACAAGAAAGGCTCTTCTTCAGGGTGAGGGTCCAGAATAATGTGGCCAATCTGTATGTATGGGGGGGGGGGGGCATACAAGATAGGCTCTTACTTAGGGTGAGGGTCTGGATTAATGTGAACAATCTGTATGAACGGGGGGGGGGGACATACAGGATAGGCTCTAATTCAGGGTGAAGGTCCAGAATAATGTTGGCAATCTGTATGTACAGGGGGGCATACAAGATACGCTCTTACTTAGGGTGAGGGTCCGGATTAATGTGAGCAATCTGTATGAACAGGGGGGAATATACAATATAGGCTCTTATTCAGGGTGAGGGTCCGGATTAATGTGGGCAATCTGTATGTACAGGGAGGGCATACAAGATAGGCTCTTACTTAGGGTGAGGGCCTGGATTAACGTGAGCAATCTGTATGAAGGGGGGGATATACAAGATAGGCTCTTATTCAGGATGAGGGTCTGGATTAATGTGGGCAATCCGTATGTACAGGGGGGACATACAAGATAGGCTCGTATTAAGAGTGAGCGTCCAAATGAATGTGGACAATCTGTATGTACAGGGGGGAAACATACAAGATAGGCCCTTTTTCAGGATGAAGGTCCAGATTAATGTGAGCAATCTGTATGTACAGAGGGGAAACATACAAGAAAGGCTCTTATTCAGGGTGAGGGTCCGTATTAATGTGGGTAATCTGTATGTACAGGGGGGTGGCATACAAGATAGGCTCTTTTTCAGGGTGAGGGTTCAGTTTAATGTGAGCAATATGTATGTACAGAGGGGACACATACAAGAAAGGCTCTTATTCAGGGTGAGGGTCCGTATTAATGTGGGCAATCTGTATTTACAGGGGGTGGCATGCAAGATAGGCTCTTATTCAGGGTGAGGATTCGGATTAATGTGGGCAATCTGTATGTACGGGGGGTGGCATACAAGATAGGCTCTTATTCAGAGCCCTCAACGTTTCGGTTATAGCAACCTTTCTCAAGAGGCAGCGGTCAAACTCTTCAATGTCCCACGGCCATCTTGCAGCTCATCGAAGTCTCACGGGTTTGCATCCCATTTATGAGCACTGCATAGGCCAGAACACGGGTGGATAATAAACAAAACCCTCGACGTTTCGTTTATAGAAATCTTTCTCAAGAGGCAGCGGTCAAACTCTTCAATGTCCCACGGCGATCTTGCAGCTGATCAAAGTCTCACGGGTTTGCATCCTATTCACGGGCACTACATAGGCTTGAGATGCAGTACCTGATGGGTTGCAAGATGGTGGTGCCCGGTCGGATGGTCACCCGGAAACCGAGGGACCTAGAAGATGGATCCCTTGGCAAGAAATGAATGCCCAAGGGTAAAACCTGAGTGTGTGGGGCAACAGATTGGTAAGACTTGGGGGAGGTTTTAACCTCTCCTGATGTTCCTTCTTTAAATAAACATCCTGGCAGAACAAAAATTGTAATTGAATAACTATTTGGATCATAAAAAACAAGTCTAAGTATTTTATATGGATTGTTTAGAATCATTGAGTTCGTGACAAGTAACAGGTTATATTGTTACCTATTAATGCTTTTTGTTCAGTTATACCCATAGTGCCTTTTGGAGGATAATGTAGTTACACCTTAAGGTAGGTTTCAACCCAAAGGTAAATGCTATTCTTTATGATATCGTTAAGGTTTCTTACGAATGTCAGAGGTCCAGATAGGACCATTGTTGGGTTTATTTCCATAAACCTTGTCTGACTTGTTTGTAGTCTTATGCTGGTAACTGTATTTCCATAAAATAAACACCATATTTACCACACTATAAGATGCACCATATTCCCCCAAAGTGGAGGGGGCGTTGGTGCGTCTTATAGGGCAAATGTGGGGGAAAAAAGTATACTTACATGAGTCTTGCGGGTAAATGAACTCCTCCCACTGTTCCGTGTTTGCAGGATAAATGTACACTGTCTGCTGTCCCCACTCTGGGGGACACCCGAGTGTCAGGGTGTGCTGGCCCGAGAGGCAATGGCGCAGCTGGAAGCCAGAGCGGGGACACCGTTCATTTACCCTGCCTGCACCACAGCACCCGCTTTGGCTCCAGCGCCGCCACTGCCTCTAGGGTGTCAGCGAACGCCCTGCCCTTCTGCCCGCTGCTCCTCCATTGCCTGGCCTGATTCTGCCACATTGCTTATGGGATTGGGGGGGGAATGCCACACTGCCTATATGGGGAATGGGAGGGGGAATGCCACACTGCCAATATGGGGAATGGGAGGGGGATGCCACACTGCCTATATGGGGAATGGGAGGGGGGAATGCCACACTGCCTATATGGGGAATGGGAGGGGGGAATGCCACACTGCCTATATGGAAAATGGGGGAGGGGAAAGCCACACTGCCTATGGGAATGGGAGGGGGAATGTTATACTGCCAATATGGGAATGGGAGGAGGGGAATGCCACACTGCCTATCTGGGGAATGGGAGGGGGAATGTTATACTGCCAATATGGGAATGGGAGGGGGGGATGCCACACTGCCTATATGGGGAATGGGAGGGGGATGCCACACTGCCTATATGGGGAATGGGAGGGGGAATGCCACACTGCCTATATGGGGAATGGGAGGGGGAATGTCACACTGCCTATATGGGGAATGGGAGGGGGGAATGTCACACTGCCTATATGGGGAATGGGAGGGGGGAATGTCACACTGCCTATATGGGGAATGGGAGGGGGAATGTCACACTGCCTATATGGGGAATGGGAGGGGGGAATGTCACACTGCCTATATGGGGAATGGGAGGGGGGAATGTCACACTGCCTATATGGGGAATGGGAGGGGGGAATGTCACACTGCCTATATGGGGAATGGGAGGGGGAATGTCACACTGCCTATATGGGGAATGGGAGGGGGAATGTCACACTGCCTATATGGGGAATGGGAGGGGGAATGTCACACGGCCTATATGGGGAATGGGAGGGGGGATGAATGCCATACTGCCTATATGGGTAATGGGATGGGAGAATGCCACACTGCCTATGGGGAATGGGAGGGGGAAAGCCACACTGCCTATATGGGGAATGGGAGGGGGGAATGTCAAACTGCCTAAGGGAATGGGAGGGGGGAATGTCACATGGCCTATATGGGGAATGGGAGGGGGGATGAATGCCATACTGCCTATATGGGGAATGGGATGGGAGAATGCCACACTGCCTATGGGGAATGCCACACTGCCTATGGGAATGGGATGAGTGAATAGCACAATGCAAATGGGGATGGGATGGGGGAAATGCCACACTGCCTGTAATGGGGGGTTTTAATACAACATTTGGTTTAGAATATTTTTTTTTCTTATTTTCATCCTCCAAATCCTGGGTGCGTCTAATGGTGCGAAAATACAGTAATGCATATTGACAGGTGTACATAAGTAAAGCATGTTATGAACCTTTCTGTAATTTCCCATCCATGTCTTGTTCTAGATGGGGACACATGAGTGGGGACAAAGCTCCTGAAGAGTATTTTTACATTTCAGTCCACGTGACGTGGTCTACATACATCAGTTTATGCAATCTTCTACTGTATCTGCTCTACCTATCGGATGACCTGTCCAGTTCCCCCTGTGCCCGGCGATGAAGTGGTTTCTACTCCTAGTCTCAGACAATGACGATGACAGAGAATTCAACGTGCAGCATTGTCAGCTACTTCCTCCTGAGTGGGATCCCGGGTTTGGAGGACTACAACTTGTGGTTTGGCTCTCTCCTTGCCCTTATGTATATTGTGGCTGTTTTGGGCAACACCACGGTTTTATGTATTATTAGGTTGAACCAGGATCTCCACAAGCAGATGTTCATCTTCCTCTTCGTGTTAGCGGCGGTGGAGTTGTTTATTGCCACTATCTCCATGCCTCGAATGTTGGGCATTTTCTGGTTTGAGAGCAGAAGAATCTCCTTTAACGTGTGTCTAACCCAAATGTTCTTCCTGCATTTCCTGTCTGCCCTGGAGTCCGGAGTATTGGTGGCCATGGCTGTAGACCGCTACTTAGCCATTTGCCACCCTCTTCGGTATTCCTCTATTTTATGCAACCGGACTATTAGAAACATATTGTTGTTTATTACCTTCCGAGCCGCAGTTTTCATGATCCCCTTCCCCTTAATGATCAAAAGGCTGTCCTTGTGGAAGAGCAACATACTCACCCAGTCATACTGTCTCCAACAGGATGCCATGAACTTGGCCTGTGATGACATAACCGTCAACATCATCTTTGGCCTTCTCGCTATCTTGGCCATTATGGGTGTAGACTGTATATTCATCTTTATCTCTTACCTGCTGATTGTGAAGACAGTGGTGAGTCTGGTGAGGGAAGCCAGCCTGAAGGTCATCAGCACGTGTGCTGCCCATATATGCGCCGTGCTCGTCTATTACATCCCCCTCATTGGCCTGTCGGTGGTCCACCGATTTGGTAATCACTCAAACATAAGCCTATATATCCTCTTCGGGAACGTTTACCTCTTGCTTCCTCCAGTAATGAATCCCTTGCTCTACGGAATTAAGACTCAGCAGATCCGCAGCGGGCTCCGAAAAATGTTCTGTAGGCTGATTGGTCAGAGTAACATAAGAAAAATGATTGACATTGGCAGGAGCATACAACGGCTTCAGTGATGGCTGATGGTTGTTATCATGTAAATGTGTAGGATTTGAACTGTGACTTCCACCAAGTGAAGTGGTTGATGGGCTCCTCTACAGTCTCCAACTTCCATGAAGGTGCACAACTCCTCTTATACTCCCCATATAACTTCCCTGGAATATCCATACAGTCCCTGTCCAGACACCATGACAATTGGGCCCTTATATTGCCCTCTCACTATGCCGTGTGACAATTCAAACGTGTCCTGAAGGGTGATGGTTGTTATCAGGTAAATGTGTGGGGTTTGAACTGTGACTTCCACCAAGTGAAGTGGTTGATGGGCTCCTCTACAGTCTCCAACTTCCTTGAAGGTGCACAACTCCTCTTATACTCCCCATATAACTTCCCTGGAATACCCATACAGTCCCTGTCCAGACACCATTAGAATTGGGCCCTTATCTTGCCCTCTCACTATGCCGTGTGACAATTCAAACGTGTCCTGAAGGGTGATGGTTGTTATCAGGTAAATGTGTTGGGTTTGAACTGTGACTTCCACCAAGTAAAGTGGTTGTTGGACTCCTCTACAGTCTCTGACTTCCTTGAAAGTGCACAATTCTTCTTATACTCCCCATATAACTTCCCTGGAATATCCATACAGTCCCTGTCCAGACACCATGACAATTGGGCCCTTATATTGCCCTCTCACTATGCCGTGTGACAATTCCCACGTGTTCTGACCCTAACCTTCTTACTTGCTCTACCTCTAGCAACAGAACTCCCCCAAGTGGGGTCGCAGGGAAATTGTTTTCATGGCTGTGATGTGCTAGGATCAAATTGCCACATATGGTGGGAATGTGATATAGTAAGGAATTTCTGGAGCAAAGTTTTTGGGATGCTTAGCAAGATCATGGGAAAGCATGTAATCCTGGACCCTTGGGTTGCGTTAATAAATGAACCTCTATCAGGCAGTTCGGCGAAACAAAGACTGATTTACCATATTTGTACGTGCGCCAAAACGGTCATTGCTAAGGCATGGAGAACCTCAGCTTTAAGTTTTGGAGAATTTAAAAATAGGGTAAACAACACTATGGCAATGGAGAAATTATCAGCTATCCATAATGATAGGTTGGAGGAGTTCCGGGAGGTGTGGGCTCCCTGGATAAGGGAAGTCCTACCTGCTACGTTTGATAGAAATCTTTTAAGTATTTGAAGAATTGTAATAATGGATATTGACTTGATTTGCTTCATTCGACTCCTTTCCCTTCCCCCCTTTTTTTTCTTCTTTCTCTTCTTTATCTTTCTTCTTCTATGTTCATATGTTTACTAGTTCTCTTAGGTGATGCTGTTATAGTATTCCAAGGAGAGGGAGAAGTTATTTTCGGTGCAATATAAGGCACGAGTAACATCTCGATTATAAGCTCTATACTTCTCACTCTGGGCAGTATGGTTGTTTAGCTATGTTCTGTGAGCTCATAATATTGTACTTTTGACTGAAGATGATCAGGAATGTCAACTTTAATGCTACATGTTTATGATAATATGGAGATGACATTTTCATGTTATTCTGTGAAATAAAAGTTATTGAATGGAGAACTCCCCCAAGTGGTGTCTGATGGGTAGCTTCTGATGCAGCAGACAGGGCCTCTGGACAGGAATCAGATGCAGCAGACAGGGCTAGATAACAAGTGACCAGGAAACATATAAGTTGTTTGGCGCAGGCCTCAAACCTGTGTGGGATTTTGAACGCCAGGAACAGGAAGTGAGGTGGGGCCCGAGTGTGATTGTTCAGTGCATCGCCAGTATCCCTATAGATGTGCGACCCCTTTGCTCGGAGAGTTAGGATCGCACCTGTCTCCAAGATTGCCAGGGTTGCAGCAGTACACGGGCAGCTTGCTGACATAGCCACTAAAGCTGCACAGGGGACAGCGCCCACCGCAGGCCGGAGGGTGAAAACAAGGGAAGTGAGTACTGTTAGTGGATCAAAAGCCACGGCCGATGGCTCTGGAATCTCATTGATGTTCCCTGCCCCCCCCCCCCACCCCCCGGGGCATCCAGACTCAGAATGCCCCATTGTGTGAAACCCCCGGATCGTCCATAAACTCATCTTCTCCCCCCATCCGACGGCTCATGTGCGAGCAGCGGCTGCTGCCTGCTACACCCTTATCAGGGCACGTTCCTCGCCAGGCATTTGTGAGTGGCCAGACCCAGGTGTCCCCCCTATTAGAGGGTAGCCTGGATGTGGGGCCAACGTGCTCGGGTCCGCTCGGCTAGACTCAGCTAGACGACTTGATGCGAGCGGATTTAAGCTTGATTATTGGATGAGAGACTGCACGTGTTCTGAGGAACCGGGGTAAGGTGAGTTATACTGAGCGACCAGGGGGGTGTCACACAGCGGGGCATCCCCAATCAGGCAAGGACTAGAACCTGGGATAGTCAAAATCTTGTGTTTTGGTCCATCTTAAAACCAAAGGGTGGTAAAGGGTCCAATGGCGTGGTGGGCAGCAGTAGCAGCTGAGCACTGATGGTTTGCACCCTTCTTCCTCTTTTGCTGGCTGTCTGAGGCTGTGTGACCACCACCACTGCTTCCTCCGAACTCTGATGGCCTTAAGTCCACATTAGGTCTAGTCTAGGTCTAGTCTTTATCATTCTACCCCCTCCTCCCCATTAGCCTCCCTCTCAGCCTCAGCATTGCAGAAGGCTGCAGCAGTCGACACTAAGGTTTCATCATCCTTGAGGGTGTCCTGTGATAGTCTGCTGACCAAGTCCGCACCAACAGGAAAATGGCCTGAGCAAGTGGACACTCCACTAATACTTGTAATTAAACAATGGTGACCCTAAAATGACACGAACAAGTGGACACTCAACTAATGAGCATTTTTAAACATCAATGACACCCCCCCTCCCCGTTAGCCTCCCTCTTAGCCTCAGCATTGCAGAAGGCTTCAGCAGTCGGCACTAGGGTTTCATCAACCTTGAGGGTGTCCTGTGATGGTCCGCTGACCAAGTCCCCACCAACAGGAAAATGACCCCTAAGTGGCCTAAGCAAGGTGACACTCCACTAATACTTAATATTAAACAGCAGAGACCCCAAGTGGCCTGAGCAGGTGGACACTCCACTAATACTTGTTAATAAACATCGGTGACCCTAAAATGACATGAAAAAGTGGACACTAAACTAATGCACATTTTTAAACATCAGTGACACCCCCTCCTCCCCGTTAGCCTCCCTCTCAGCCTCAACATTGCAGAAGGCTGCAGCAGTCAGCACTAGGGTTTCATCATCATTGAGGTTGTCCTGTGATGGTCCGCTGGCCAAGTCCTCATCTGCCAAAATAAGTTGATGGGCATCTGGAAACCCTAGGTCTGCAACTGAGGAGGGTGGATGGACAATGGTATCCCAGCTAAGAGTGTCATCATAGAGTATTAGTGACTCAGTGACCTGTGGCTGGGACGGCCTTGCTGATTTGAAGGGGGTGAGGCGGAGGGATCAGCGCTCTCGTCTGCAGTGAAGTGGGGTGGACGATAATCCCATGGAACTGGTAGCACTGCCATATAATCTGCAAATGCCTCAACTTCTGGCCTCACCACTCTGCCAGCAGTATTGGGGCCTACAAAAAACGCTTCAAACCCTGGTTCCTGCTTGCACCAGAGGAGGGTGTAGCAGGCAAGGAGGAAAAACATCCTCTCCCTGCAGCACCAGCTCCATTGCCAGCAGCAGCACCGCAACCACGTCCCTGTCTCTTATTTGCTGCTTTTTGCATTGCTAGACACCTACAGTGGACCAACATGCCCAATTAAAAAAAGAATTACAGGAAAATGATCCTTAAGTGGCCTGAACAAGTGGACACATCACTAATACTTGCTGTTTAACAACAGTGACCTCCAAGTTGACTGAGAAAGTGGACGCTCAACTACTATGTGTTATCAACTACTATGTGTTATTAAACCCATATGATCCTCAAGTGGACTTTTATACAGTGGGGTCACGTGTCCCGTCTGACCAATCACAGCCATACCCAGAATACTAGAGCATCCAATGAATCTTTTTGCTGGGTTCAGGTAAAACGGCCAAACGCCGAACTCAAAAGTCTGGGGGACAGGCTGGGTTAGAATGCAATCTCCCCCCAAGCACTCTTAGCAGTGCAGGAGCCTCTTTAACATGTAGGCGCGCATTCTCTGGTGGATGATTTTGCTGGTTGTTAAGCCATTTGTCTATAATAAGCTTAACTTTATATATTTCATCCACAAAAATCATTAGAAATTGCATTATTAGGTTCATTCTTTGATTTGCTTAGACACAGCCCCTGACTCCATCACTGGACTTCATAGACTTCAGTGGCCATCTGCCTCATCCTGGAGTCCCAGGGGCCCTGAGCAGTGAGGTCCCTGAGCTGAGCTCTGATAGCAACAGAAAGCTCTCCAGTGGGATTCCAGCCTCCATATAAAGGATGTTTCTCTACGGAGATCCCGGAGCTGAAAGATGAAGAGCCGGACACAGCTTAGCACTCTACAGACTCAGAGGAAAGATAAAGCTCTTGGCTCGGTGACCCCCTCCCCCAATGTCTCTACAGCTCTACGCTAGCTCTACTCATAAGTCTCATTTCTATTCAGGACCTTCTTCTGGCTTATGTGGAACCTTGTGCAAGTGAGTTTCACCAGGCTTGTTTGCAGTGTGTTATGCCACATCATGTCACCCTTCGTCTCCTCTGTCCTCTCCTGCCTCCAATCAGCCTCCAGTCCTAACTGCCTTCTCCATTGCCATCTAGTGCTTGCCACCTTCTCCGCTGCTGGTCCTCTGCCCATTATCTCCTTCCCTCTTGCCACTGCTTGACACTCTAGTGCTTGCAACCTTCTCTGTTGCCGCTGGGTCCTCCTCTGCCACCAATCACCTTCCAGTCCTTCTCCATTGCCACCTGGCACTTGCCACCTTCTCATCTGCTGCTGCTGATGGTCATCTGCTCCATGTTGCCTTCTCCCTTGCCACCCATCTTACTTTAGTGTTCGCAACCTTCTCTGTAGTCACTTGGGGGCATTATCTGCCTCCCTACAGTCCTTACTACCTTCTTTATTGCCATCTAGTGCTTTCCTAGTTCTCTACTGCTGCTGATGGTCCTCTGGCCATTATCTCCTTCTCTCTTGCCATCAGTCATACTCTAGTGCTTGCAAACTTCTCTGTTGCTGCTGGGTCCTCCTCTGCATCCAATCACCATCCAGTGCTTACTGTGTTCTCCATTGCCATCTAGCACTTTCCACCTCCTCATGTGCTGTTGCTGCTGATGGCCATCTGCCCCTTGTTGCCTTCTACCTTGCCACCAATCATCCTCTAGTGCTTGTCACCTTCTTTGCTGCTGCTGATGGTCCTCTGCCCATTATCTCCTTCTCTCTTGCCACCAGTCATACTCTATTGCTTGCAACCTTCTCTGTTCTTAATTGCCATCTGGCACTTGCCACCTTCTCATCTGCTGCTGCTGATGGTCATCTGCCCCTTGTTGCCTTCTCTCTTGCCACCAATCATACTCTAGTGCTTGCAACCTTCTCTGTAGCCGCTTGGGGGCCTTCTCTGCCTCCAATCACCCTCCAGTCCTTGGCTCCATTGTCCATCTAGATCTTGATTCTGCTCAGCTACAGCAACCCAGTTCCTAATGCTCATGATGAACAGTATTTGCCCCCAATTGACTGCTGCTCAGCTATAGCAACCAAGTTCCTAATGGTCATGATGAACAGTTCTTGCCTCAAATTACTGTAGCTTCAAGATTGAGCTGTGCAACCAGGGAAACACATTTCGAATGTGGTGCAGCAGAAAACTTGGCAATCCTGTTCACTAATACTTGTTATTAAACAGCAGTGACCTTTAAGTGGCCTGAACAAGTGGATACTCCACTAATACTTGTTATTAATCAGCAGTGACCCCCAAATGGCCTGAAAAAGTGGACACTCTACTAATACCTGTTATTAAACAGCATTGACCCTTAAAGCGTACCAAAACCCACTGAAATTGTAAAATACATTTGGCCAAAACCCCTGCCGATACTCCTTTCTTAGGCTGTAGAACTAGAAATGTACACCTGTACCCTGTAACGCTTGAACACCCTGAACATGGGGTTTGTCCGCTTTAAGTGACCTGAACAAGTGGACACTCCACTAATACCTGTTATTAAACAGCAGTGACACCCAAGTGGCCTGAGTAAGTGGACACTCCATTACAATGTGTTATCAACTGCTATGTTATTAAATGATAAAATGATCCTCAAGCCCTCAAGTGGCCTTTTGTACAGCGGGGTCACTAATAATAATAATACTCATGTCACAGCCTCATTAGTATTAAAAATAATTACAATAGGTGGGTGGGGTTAGAGTGCACGCTCCCCCCAGCACTCTCGGCAATGCAAGAGCCTCTTTAACATGTAGACACACATTCTCTTGTGGGTGATTTTGCTGATTGTTGAGTCTTTTATATATAATAAGCTTGACTTCCTAATGCTCACGATGAGCAGTTTTTGCCCTGAATTGACTTCTGCTCTCATAGGGGTCTCCACCAGGGGGTGCTTTACTTCACGTCTGTCTGTCGAAGGTCAGACTTTAAGCTCCTCTTAGTAATAAATAACTGCTGGAAACCTATGTCTGGCTGGGCAGTGTATGTCTTGATGAGTTAGCGTATGTGTGGGTGTGTTTTACTGCTCAGTCCCTGGCTGAGGATCAGCTGGCCGCCAGCCTGGAATCTGGCAAATGATTGTCTGTCGATGGTTAATTCTTTTTAGTAACAGAGAAGCTGTGACACTTCCTCTTGCAAGCTCACATTACACTCACCTTACACCACAGATCCCTGGTTTCCATGCACCCTCACCTTCTGTCCTCCACAGCGCTGGATACTGCTCGCCAGCTGATCTTCCATGACTACGTTGACCTGAACGATGGTAAATTCTGTATGTTGGAAGCAACAATAAAGAATCGAATAGGCGGCAAGGTAAGCGACAATGATTATTTGCATCTCTGTAAGGTGCCCCGGAGTAAAATACCAGCAAGCCAGGAGGACAGAGAGAATCTTCTTGGATGAGGGAGGTCTTCTGAGCTGAAGGCTGGAGAAATATTGGTGGGTGGTGTTTTTTAGGCTCTGTGGTGGACCGCAGTTAGGAAATCAGGTATGGTGCTGGAGGAGGCAGAGGCAGGTAAGCCTCTCTAACCTGTTTGGGACCGGGGTTCCTAACCATGGTGAGGGATAAGCATTTCATGAGGCAGGGATACATTTTGAAGGAGGTCCATGCACAAGTCCCATCCAGGCAAACATAACAAATAAGCAATGATTGCCTCCTCTCCTCTGCAGATGGTTTTGCAGAGGTCCAGCAGTGTGATACTCACCCGATCCTGAGATTTGGCCACCTCGCACAGAGGGCTCTGAGCAGTAGAGGCCTGGGGCCAAAATCAGCCATGGATTTTACCAGCACCTGGCCAGCCTGAGACGTCCCTGCTGAGGCCCCCCAACCATGATGCTAGGGCTATAACATTGGGGAATGAAGTTCCTTGGCCTGTGGATACAGTGGAGCTGGGTACAGGGGGCAGAGAGGGAAACTAAGGGGGCAGCGATTAAAAGTGGGTGTTAAAAGCAGCAGCCCAAGCAGCCCCAAAGCAGTGCGGTCCACCGGGCATCGTCTCGGGTCCATTCCTGGCTCTGAGACAATGCCTGGCTTCCCTCTTTTGTTGCAGTGAAAGGAAAGCTGCAGGCTCCAGTTACTATCATAGAGGTGGGGCGGGGCCTTGTCCATCAATTTGCATGCAGATGATGGACAATCTCTCAAGCAATCCGAGGGTGCATGCATGTCACAGTATCTGATTTTTGGAATAGGTGAGTATCACACCAACCACCTCTGCAAAGAAACTGCAGGGTGGAATAGGTAGGTATCAAGTATTTTCTGTGTTTTTCAGATTATTCATTTTAATCTTGGGAGGGTAGATGAGTAGATGGGAGGGTAGATGAGTAGATGGGAGGGTAGATGAGTAGATGAGAGGGTAGATGAGTAGATGGGAGGGTAGATGAGTAGATGGGAGGGTAGATGAGTAGATGGGAGGGTAGATGAGTAGATGAGAGGGTAGATGAGTAGATGGGATGGCAGATGAGTAGATGGGGGGGTAGATGAGTAGATGAGAGGGTAGATGAGTAGATGGGATGGTAGATGAGTAGATGGGAGGGTAGATGAGTAGATGGGAGGAGAGATGAGTAGATGGGAAGGTAGATGAGTAGATGAGAGGCTAGTTGAGTAGATGGGAGGGTAGATGAGTATATGGGAGTGTATATGAGTAGATGGGAGGATAGATGAGTAGATGAGAGGGTAGATGAGTAGATGAGAGGGTAGATGAGTAGATGAGAGGGTAGATGAGTAGATGGGAGGGTAGATGAGTAGATGGGAGGGTAGATGAGTAGATAGGAGGGTAGATGAATAAATGGGAGGGTAGATGAGTAGATGGGAGGGTAGATGAGTAGATGGGAGGGTAGATGAGTAAATGAGAAGGTAGATGAGTAAATGGGAGGGTAGATGAGTAGATTAGAGGGTAGATAAGTAGATGGGAGGGTAGATGAGTAAATGGGGGGGGGTAGATGAGTAGATGGGATAGTAGATGAGTAGATGGGAAGGTAGATGAGTAGATGAGAGGCAAGTTGAGTAGATGGGAGGGTAGATGAGTAGATGGGAGGGTAGATGAGTAGATGGGACGGTAGATTGGGTAGATGGGAGGGTAGATAAGTAGATGAGAGCACAGATGAGTTGATGAGAGAATAAATGAGTAAATGGGAGGGTAGATGAGAGGGTAGATGAGTAGATGAGAAGGTAGATGAGTAGATGGGAGGATAGATGAGTAGATGAGAGGATAGATGGGTAGATGGGAGGGTAGATGAGTAGATGAGAGGGTAGATGAATAGATGGGAGGGTATATTGGGTAGATGAGATGGTAGATGAGTAGATGGCAGGGTAGATGAGTAGATGGGATGGTAGATTGGGTAAATGGGAGGGTAGATGAGTAGATGAGAGGGTAGATGAGTAGATGAGAGGGTAGATGAGTAGATGGGAGGGTAGATTAGTAGATGAGAGGGTAGATTGGGTAGATGGGAGGATAGATTAGTAGATGGGAGGGTAGATGAGTAGATGGGAGGATAGATGAGTAGATAGGAGGGTAAATTGGGTAGATAGGAGGGTAGATGAGTAGATTGGAAGGTAGATGAGTAGATGGGAGGGTAGATGGGTGTTGATGGGAGGGTAGATGAGTAGATGGGAGGGTAGATGAATAAATGGGAGGGTAGATGAGTAGATGGGAGGATAGATGAGTTGGAGAGAGGATAGATGGGTAGATGGGAGGGTAGATGAGTTGGAGAGAGGATAGATGGGTAGATGGGAGGGTAGATGAGTAGATGAGAGGGTAGATGAGTAGATGAGAGGCTGGATGAGTTTTGATAAGAGGGTAGATCAGTAGATGGGAGGGTAGATGAGTAGATAGGAGGGTAGACGAGTAGATGGGAGGGTAGACGAGTAGATGGGAGGGTAGATGAGTAGATGGGAGGGTAGATCAGTAGATAGGACGCTAGACGAGTAGATGGGAGGGTAGATGAGTAGATGAGAGGCTAGATGGGTAGATGGGAGGGTAGATGAGTAGATGGGAGGGTAGATGAGTAGATGAGAGGGTAGGTGAGTAGATGAGAGGGTAGGTGAGTAGATGGGAGGGTAAATGGGTCTTGATTGGATCAGAACACACTCCAATGAGTAGAGATGAAAGACTTTGTGAAAAAGTTGATTTGGACGATTTGCTAAATTTACCCAAGAAATGTGGGTTTTCCGAATCAAATTTTTAATAAACCACTGTCCACATCATCAGCCTGTCAATGGGAGGAAGGATGTGGACCCTCTGCCCTGTACTGGGCTCCCACCACCCACTCCCCACCGCAAGGAGAGGATTTTAATAGGTGGAGAGGAGTCGGCCATGAAAGCCATTCACGTCTCCCTGTCACTTGGCTGACGGCTCACTCTTTGCCTATATATACCGCCTCCCTGTAGAGTGAGCGCCGGGAGCCAGCAGCGGGAGACAGCAAAGAGCGAAGTGGGACAACCGCGCTTGTCAAGGATTGCTCAATGGAGAAATCCTCTATTTAAGAGTGTCCAGAAATTTGAGAACTGCGAGACAGAGAGACTTTGAATATGCAGCAAACTGTTTTTAATTGTGATAAGCAAACAAACATTCACACTCAGAATGCTATACATAAACAAGGGTGGAGTGAGGAAAACATACATGCATAAGGTCCAGTGGAAGTCCAAAGTCCAAGACGCATATCAGGCAAAGCAGAAAGGAAAACAAACGGCAAAGGTAGGAATTCTGGGTTCAGAGTTCAGGTATCAGAGTTCAGGTTTCAGGGATCCAGGTACAGAAGACAGATTCAACGCTGATTCATGAGGCCATGTGTGGATCAGCTTATATAGGCCAGGTAATGTCACAGGTGCATGCTGATCTCCAGGAACTCTGCAGAACAAAATAAGCTAAAGAGGAACTCCAGATATGACAGCGCCAAAGGATAGCAAAGCAAGAGGTGAGTTTGTTGGGTTTTTTTTTAGTTTTTTCAGGGAAAAATATTGATATGCACGAATGCCAGGCAATTCGTATTCGTGTCAAATTGATTTTTCCCTGAAATTTGCAGCAGATTCCAATTTGCTCATCTCTACCAGTTAGTGGTCTATAGGGTTGATTCAGAGCCGCTTTCTCACCTTTTTTTTGTGTGAATATTTCCATTCTCGTTCATTTTTTCCCCTTGTCTGATTCAGCAAAGCCCTTTTTCTGTGAGAACTTTAGTGTGAAATGTTTTCATTTTTGCATGATTTTTCATTTGGTAGCAAGACCTCCATAAAAATGATGAGAAAGGGGCTCTGAATCAACCCTTATATGTTTTTACCCCTAACTCAAGCACTGTCCTCGTTCTAGCACCGGGTGATGTCCTCATCATCTGCCTGTCGAAGGGAGAGAGATCATGGATGCTCCGCCCTGTACTGGGCTCCCACCGCCCAATCCCGACCATTCGCGTCTCCCTGTCACTCACAGTGAAGACTCACTCTTTGCCTATACATAGGGCCTTCCTGTGGTGCGGAGTGAGCACCGGGAGCCCAGTCCAGGACAATCTGCTTTCTCTGTCTCAGTGAAGACAGCAGAAAGCGACCGCGCCAGAGGATAGCGAGGGAAGAGGTGAGTTTTGATTTTGATATGCACGAATTCCAAGAAATTCATATTCGTGTCAAATTGATTTTTCCCTGAAATTTTAAACAGATTCCGATTCCAGTTCACTCATCTTTACTGGTGAGTATATACACACAATATAAATAGTAATAACAACAAAGGATTGGCAGCTCTACCTTAAATTATTAGAGGTCAAAGTCCAAGCCTTCCTTGAAGAGTGGCAGCGCTGCGAGCGCTCCCCCCACGGTGTGCAGAAAATTCCAAGTAAATGCCAGACGGCGTTTGCAATAAAACTCCAATTTTATTCCTGAAGATTAAAATCCATATCCAAAACAGACAATCACATAAGTAGAAATAAGGTCCTCTGTCTACGCGTTTCAGATGCAAAGGTCCTTAATCATGACATATACACACAATATGTCAATAATCCCAAAAGCGACTGTAGACATCTCAGTCGTCGATATTTTTTCGTACTGAATTTGGCTTGCGGCCATCTCTCGGGGAAGAACGTGGCTCTCAACAATGTTGGGGATCCCTGCTCTAGAACCTCAAGGTGTCCACATTCAAACTCAACCAGATGCAGCCCAGGGGTTTTCCTTTAATACCTCCCCATTCTGCCACTCCTTCAACTCCCAATTGCTTATTGAAGGACTTTATAAGACAATGAAAACTTTTACCTTTCTTATAGTTGGAAAAGATTAAGGGGGAGTCAGGGAACTGGGAAGGAAGGGATATTTGGGATTGGTTGTCTCTAGGTCAGAGATAGCTATATTTCATTGGGGGGAGGGGTGTTGAGAGCCTTTCTAGTGCCCTGGATGGGTATCAGTTGTCCCTGCCGGGCTCTGGGGGTTGGCACCCATGCCTTCTTCCTCCCTTCAGACAAATTGGGAGCTTAGGGATATTTCTGTGAATGTATTCATTGCAAACATAACATCTTATAGTTGTATTTGGTTGTTGCAGGGTTGACAGGACAACATAACATACTCTTCCTTATCGGATTCTCCTGCCAATAGGCTCAAGGTCTGGTGATGTGCATTCTGTATCAGCTTCTACTCTGCTCACCTTCCTCCTAGAATTGTTGGATACCTTGTTACAAGGGCTGACATCAAAGGGGAGTGGGGGAGAACCAGGACTCTCATTCTAGGGGGGCTTCATCGTTGTAAAACAGGTAAAAATGTGTTTTGATGTAATTTGTGGCTGGAGAGAGGTGCCCGGCCATTTTGAATATGGGCAGATGACCTAACTGGCTGGGACTTGTGATATTTCGCAGTATTCGGCTATATGAGGTTCAGGGCAGGACTGCTATAAAAGGGATAGATTCAGGAAGCCCGGAAAGCTAGAACCACGATTGGAACCAAGTGATGAGGGCTGCTCAAGCAGCTCAAGCTGCTCATGATCCACAGAGTACAATGCCTGATTCCTGAGTACAATGCCTGATTCCAGTGTCCAATGATTGACCTAATTGATGTCTCTTCCTTTTCAGCAGAAGATCAACCTCCTGTGACCACCCCTGGGTCATGAAGCCAACAGACTCTGCGACATGCGGCAATATCAGTGAGTTCCTCCTCAGCGGTATTCCTGATCTGGAAGACTATAACTCTTGGCTCGGCTTTCTCCTTTTGCTGATGTATTTGGTGGCTGTCCTGGCCAACACCACCATTCTCTACATCATCACGGTGGAGCAGGAGCTGCATGAGCCCATGTACATCTTCCTCTTCATGCTGTCGGTTTTGGACTTGTTGATGGCCACCACCATCATGCCTCAAATGCTGCGAATCTTCTGGTCGGAAAACCGGCGGATAAGTTTTAACATGTGCCTGACGCAAATGTTCTTCCATCACTTCCTGTCTGCCCTGGAGTCCGGGGTGCTAGTGGCCATGGCTGTAGACCGTTACGTGGCCATTTGCCATCCTCTTCGTTATCGTTCCATCTTAACCAAACAGGCTATCACTAAGATCTTCCTGGTCGTCGCGGTCAGAGGTTTGGCTGTGATGTTCCCTATCCCACTGATTATCAAACGGCTGACCTTGTGGAAGAGTAATTCCTTGACCCATTCTTACTGTCTCCACCAAGAGGTCATGAACTTGGCCTGCGAGAACATACAAGTCAATGTCATATACGGCTTGTTTGTCATCCTCTCCGTCATGGGTATAGACTGTCTGTTCATCTCTATCTCCTACCTTCTGATCATAAAGGCGGTGGTGTATCTGGTGGAGGAGGCCAGTCTGAAGGCCATCAGCACCTGTGTCTCCCATATATGTGCTGTGCTACTCTACTACCTCCCCCTGATCGGCCTTTCTGTAGTGCACCGCTATCCCAACCACAGCATCCCAAACCTTCATATTCTCTTTGGCAATATTTACCTTCTGCTGCCTCCTGTGATTAACCCTTTAATCTATGGAATAAAAACTAAGCAGATCCGCACCAGGCTCTGTAAACTGGTTAGTAAATTGGCGTGCCAAAGCCAAGTATCTTGATGCATCGAGTGTCTGGCGTCTGTGGCTGGGTCTCCAGTTCTGACCACAGGGTTCACAGGCGGTGGGATGAACTGAATGGAGAACGTTAAACATTACCCACTATACCCAAAGCTAAATACATTTGGAAGTTGGGTTTTAAACGAAATGCCTTTGGGGCATTGAAGAGTACCTTCAGCAAGAGACCAACCCAAGAAAAAACTATTCCCCAGCATCTAAAATGAATATATTTAATGTTTTTAGTCACTTACTTTTTATTCTTTCCCACACTGGGCTGCAAATTTGCCAAAAATAAATACATTTGGAAGGAGTTGGGTTTTAAACGAAAAGCCTTTGTGACCATAAATAAATATGCCAAATCATGGTCACAGGAGCACTCTTACCAAGACGTAGTTCCGGTGGGTGCAATGGCCTGCGGTGGCACTGCCGAATCCAGAAAAAAAAAGAAAAAGCCATCACTCCAATATAATAAGTAATATATTGTCAAAGAAGATGTAAAAGTACGTTTACAAATCCAACGTTTTAGGGCAACCTGTCCCCCTTCATCAGGGATATAACAAACAAGCAGAATAGGCCATCCAGCAAGGGTAAAATACCAGTTGCATCTATTAACCCTTGCTATATGGCCTTTTCTGCTTGCTTGTTATATCCCTGATGAAGGGGTACACGTTGCCCCGAAACGTTGGATTGTATGAACAAGTGCCATGCAAAAGCTTGACTAGCCCCTTCTATGCAGGATAAACTAATCTAGAGGGTGCCACTCCCAAGACTGCGCTCGCAATCTTTAATATAAACCAAAAATATAAAGGAAGGCACACCAATATCCTGATTAGGGATGAGCGAACCGGTTCGGACGACCCGGAATTCGCTCCGAATTTCAGGGAAAATTCGATTCGGCATGAACCCGATTTTTTTTTGGTTCGTGCCGATCGAATTTTCCCTGAAATAAAAAAAAAAATACCGGCATGGTGGGAGCGGCCAGGCCGGCTACGCTGTCAGTGGGCGGTGGAAGCTGGCCCTCTGACATCGCAGCCGGCCTGCCCGCTCCCACCATGCCGACATTTTTTTAAAGTGGACCAACACCCACGGGTGATCGGCCCGGGAATCTATAAGATTCCCGGGCCGATCACCTCCCTCCCTCCCCGCGGGACATCCGAGATCGGGATGTCCCGCAGGGTGAAACCCCCCCAAACACCCCAAACTCCTTTCCTTATCTTCTTTGCGCCCCTCTAGGCGCACGCGCGTCAAGAGAGACGCGCGGGAGGCGGCGGCGGAGGAGCCGCTTGTCCGCGGCTTGTCCGTCGGCGCAGGGAGCGGAGAGAGGTGAGTTTTTTGGGGGGTTCGGGGGGGTTTCACACAGCGGGGCACCCTGATCGGGGGTGCCCCACCGAAGTGGACCAAGACCCAGGATAGTCAAAATCCTGGGTGTTGGTCCACTTTAAAAAGCAAACACTTACCTGCATGGTCGGAGCGTGGAGGCCTCTGATGATGCGTCCTCTGATGACAGCTGAGAGCGGCGCCGGAGCGTGGAGGCCAGCGCCGCTCTCAGCTGTCATCAGAGGACGCGTCATCAGAGGGCGACTGAGAGCGGAGCCGGCCTCCACGCTCCGACCATGCAGGTAAGTGTTTGCTTTTTAAACAAATGCCGGCATGGTGGGAGCGGGCAGGCCGGCGGCGGCCCGCTGACAGGCGTAGCCGGCCTGCCCGCTCCCACCATGCCGGCATTTTTTTTTTCAGATGAGCGATTCGTGAAAGTTCAAATCGGGCAAACCCAAATTTCTTGGGGAAATTCGGCGAATCGCCCGAATCGAGCTTTCAAGAAGTTCGCTCATCTCTAATCCTGATCTGTGAACAATTTTATTTAATCAGAATGATACCCAAAACATATACATCCAGACATATTAAAAATACATAAACACAAGACATACAGGACACACAACATAAACAGGTGCATAGGCAGTGGGGAGAGAGCTATGTCTACTAAACACTAAATTCATGAATATACAGCTACAAAGACCGAAAAAACAACAAAATCCGCCCAAATATAACAATACTGGATCCCTTCAAATATAATATAATTAATTATTGTGATCACTCAAAATATCCCAAAGAAAAAAAAAACCCTTGTGCTCAAATGCGCTCTCGCCGGCGCTAGCCTCATTTAGCGTGATAAATGCGTGATTGTGGCCGCCGCCTGGCGTTCTGGAGTCGGTAGCCGCCGATAGCTGGCGCTACCTGGCGCTAGTGAGACACTACCTGGCGCTATCCCTTGATAAATAAGGCCCTATGCGATAAGTTTAACCACAAAATCCTAGTATTTTAATGGTGAATCCAGCAGTTCACCCAAAATAGCTCCAAAGCACCGCACCTCCTCCACAGCAATAAATAAATCAATTCGATATATATGATGAATTCATAGATAAATGTATTTATTAATAATTACCCACATAAATCACATTACAAACAATTAAAAAACATATAAAACTGGACCGTACACTCCCAGGGGCATCCCAGTTTTACCTATATCCAATCCCATAATTATATTATTTCAGTGCCAATATTACAATCAATCCAAAGTGCATAAGAGCTTCTGTGCAAATATATATTTAAAAATACAAAATGTGGCAAGAAAAAGAAGAAAACAAACTCAAATATAAAATACAACAATCAATTTGAAAACATACACATCACCCGAGTGTGTAACCCCGAGTGACCCCCAGGAATGTCCAGGTCAAGTAGCGATCCCCCAACGCGTTTCGTGGCCCCCCCCCCGCTCACAGACCACTTTATCAAGGTATAGAAGAATACCCCATCCTATTGCCCCTATAAATAGAGACTAACCTGTAATGATGGAACACACGTCCGGGCGCGCAGCACGGCTCCGCCTGCACGCTCTCACACAGCTGTGCTCCGTGCTCCAATCAGAGCAGTTCGGCCGTCCGGTGATGTCATGGCCCCGCCCCCCAGACCGTCCCCCCAGCCAGCCGCACACACCAATGCCGCTAATAGCGTGTGTGCCGCGGCCGTAGGAGGGACGGAGGGGAC
Organism: Gastrophryne carolinensis; assembly: GCA_027917425.1. NCBI lineage: Eukaryota > Metazoa > Chordata > Amphibia > Anura > Microhylidae > Gastrophryne > Gastrophryne carolinensis. The sequence goes on along the minus strand of CM051236.1, from coordinate 2,955,922 downwards.
GGAGCTTACCACGCAGCCAGCACGGGTCTCCATGGAGATAACAAACAGGCAATAGGGTGAGACAGTCAACCACCAATTCCCAATCAATAATTTAACCACAAAATCAATTGCCTATATTGTGAACCATCTCCAATAGACCATAAATGTAAACATCTTAAATAGCAGCAAGAAACAATAGCAGCAATAAGAATCTATAACAACACCAATCTATGGCACAGTATATAGAACACTAATCACCAAAGTCTTCCCACCGGCTGTCACCAGAAAACGAGCCACACGTTCCGCGTGTCCACCCACTTCCTCAGGCTTTTTTTTCTTGTATATTTTGAGTGATCACAATTTATTCATCATAATTTATTATATTATATCTGAAGGAATCCAGTATTGTAATATTTAGGCGGATTTTGTTGTGTTTTGTTTTTTTGGGTTTATGCAACTGTACATTTATGAATTTAGTGGGTAATAGACATAGTGGGTTATTTTAGAAGGGATAGCGTCAGGTAGTGGCTGGTTAATGAGAGGTAGCGACAGGTAGCGACTGGTGAACGCCGGACACGGCAGCAATTCCACATTTATCAAGCAGAGTCTGTTTAGCGACTGGGATAGCGCCATGTAGCGTCTGATTCATCATTTTCAAAGCCTCTACGAACAGCGCCGGCGTTCAGCCTTGCACAGCGCCAGGTATGACCTTTCGCTACCTGTCACTCCCCCATACATTTCAATGGACGAACCTTTTCTTCTCTTTAAACGGGTTTCTTTTTTTTTTTAATTTTCCCAAAAATCACAAATAATTCTGGGACCTCTTCTGGCATTGAAAAAGCATTTTTTTCACATTTTTTTACATTTTTTAAATATTTCTTCAGAAATGACATCACAGCTCTGCCATTAAAGTGTCATGTTACAATGTTGTTACAATGTAATTCCATATGTTTTCGCTTTGTTACTGGTGGATAGATGCTGAAAAACAGACTTTAATCACACAGCCTCCTGCACTCTGGGCTTCAGAGAAGCATTTTTCAGCGCCAGAGATTTGTGAGGCTGTTTTGTTTGCTGAATATGTTGTGAGTCGGTCGCTATGAGCAGTCGCTAACATGCGCTCCCATACAGCGCTGCACTGGTCAAATAGCGACTCCTCGCAATGTATTCAACATTACTGAACAGCGACTGAGTCGCTATAAACTAGCCGAGCACAGCGACTACTAGCGGGCGCTCTGAAATGCCGCTACAGACGCTCATCTGTCGCTACCTGGCGTTAGTGATGAATCAGCCTGCCCGTCGCTATAAGCTAGCGACCCACGGCCGAGCACAGCGACTACTAGCGGGCGCTCTGAAAATGCCGCTACAGACGCTCATCTGTCGCTACCTGGCGTTAGTGATGAATCAGCCTGCCCGTCGCTATAAACTAGCGACCCACGGCCGAGCACAGCGACTACTAGCGGGCGCTCTGAAAATGCCGCTACAGACGCTTATCTGTCGCTACCTGGCGCTAGTGATGAATCAGCCTGCCCGTCGCTATAAACTAGCGACCCACGGCCGAGCACAGCGACTACTAGCGGGCGCTCTGAAAATGCCGCTACAGACGCTTATCTGTCGCTACCTGGCGTTAGTGATGAATCAGCCTGCCCGTCGCTATAAACTAGCGACCCACGGCCGAGCACAGCGACTACTAGCGGGCGCTCTGAAAATGCCGCTACAGACGCTTATCTGTCGCTACCTGGCGTTAGTGACGAATCAGCCTCCCTGCTATGTCCCTTCTGCCTATGCTCCTGTTTATGTTGGTGTGTCCTGTATGTCTTGTGTTTATGTATTTTAAACGTTTTTAATAGGTCTGGATGTATAGTTTTTGTTATCATTCTGATTAAATAAAATTGTACATAGATCGGGATATTGATGTGCCTTCCTTTATGCTTTTGGATTGTATGAACAACACACATTTGCATTATTATTAGAGATGAGCGAACTTCTTGAAAGTTCGATTCGGGCGATTCGCCGAATTTCCCCAAGAAATTCGGGTTCGCCCGAATCGAACTTTCACGAATCGCTCATCTGAAAAAAAAAATGCCGGCATGGTGGGAGCGGGCAGGCCGGCTACGCTGTCAGCGGGCGGCGGCACTGATGACAGCTGAGAGCGGCGCCGGAGCGTGGAGGCCGGCGCCGCTCTCAGCTGTCATCAGAGGACGAGTCATCAGAGGGCGACTGAGAGCGACGCCGGTCTCCGTGCTCCGACCATGCAGGTAAGTGTTTGCTTTTTAAACAAATGCCGGCATGGTGGGAGCGGGCAGGCCGGCTACGCCTGTCAGCGGGCCGCCGCCGGCCCGCTGACAGCGTAGCCGGCCTGCCCGCTCCCACCATGCCGCCATTTTTTTTTTTTTATTTCAGGGAAAATTCGATCGGCACGAACCAAAAAAAATTCAGGTTCGTGCCGAATTGAATTTTCCCTGAAATTCGGAGCGAATTCCGGTTCGTCTGAACCGGTTCGGTCATCCCTAATTATTATGCTTCTTTGCCGATATTACGGTACGTTGTATTATTATTGGAGTGCTGGATTTTTCTGTTTTTTTCATAAATAAATATTCTCTACTCCAATCCAAATGACACCCATGTTTTTTTTGTCTGCTGTAGACCAGATCACAAAGGCAGTGACATTGCTATGGAGCAAAAATTCAGCACTTTATAGAAATATTTATTTGAATCCGTTAAAATATTTTAACTTTCGTAGCAAAAATTAGAAAAACATCTTGTAAAAATAAAAGAGCATGTCAGGGGTTCTGCCCTTAATTGTGACTTACCGGGTCTCAATAAAATTCATAGTAATTGACACTTTTGCCAGGTCCTCACTCATGGGACCGGCAGCCATCTTTCTGAAGCCCCGGCTGTAGCCTATATGACAGCTGATGGAACACTGACGGCATTGCGGTGAACAGGTAAGTGTGCAGCCGCTTCCTGCTGCACACTCTGCATAGATTAAAGTGCCCCCCCCCCCCCACAGCCACCACCACAACCAGCTTTTTTACAGTGCCAGTCGCGATTCTGCCTCTGGGGTCCTCCCCTCTGCCCGGCTGCGGGTGGAAGGGCCGCCCAGATACAGAATTGCCCCACAAAGTGAAATCAATGTGGGCCAGGTTCGGGTTTGGCTCAAGTTCCGGCAGCAGATCCGAATTTGCAGAACCCAAAAGGTGAGTCTGTTTGGGCGACCTGGTAGTTTCACAAAGTGATCGGGGTGCCCCGGGGGGCAAGGAACAAAACCCAGGATAGTCGAAATCATGGGTTTTGGTCCACTTTAAGACTCATTTTTTTTGGATTCGACTAAATTGATTGGTTCTTTATTGTCAATGAGAATATTTATTTGTTTTCTTTTTATTATTATTTTTTATTTTATTATTCTTGTGAAAGCTTTTAATAAAATGCCAGCAATGAAAGGAAGGCTGTGTATGTTTCAATGGACGTTTGCACACGATAAAGCAATCCTTAAAGAGGACCGTCTCTATTTCTGCAAATGACACCGTTATATGTAGCACAATGCCTATGTGTCTATTGAAGATGGTCACATTGCCTATGTGTCTATTGAAGATGGTCACATTGCCTATGTGTCTATTGAAGATGGTCACATTGCCTATGTGTCTATTGAAGATGGTCACATTGCCTATGTGTCTATTGAAGATGGTCACATTGCCTATGTGTCTATTGAAGATGGTCACATTGCCTATGTGTCTATTGAAGATGGTCACATTGCCTACGTGTCTATTGAAGATGGTCACATTGCCTACGTGTCTATTGAAGATGGTCACATTGCCTATGTGTCTATTGAAGATGGTCACAGTGCCTATGTGTCTATTGAAGATGGTCACAGTGCCTATGTGTCTATTGAAGATGGTCACATTGCCTATGTGTCTATTGAAGATGGTCACAGTGCCTATGTGTCTATTGAAGATGGTCACATTGCCTATGTGTCTATTGAAGATGGTCACAGTGCCTATGTGTCTATTGAAGATGGTCACAGTGCCAATGTGTCTATTGAAGATGGTCACAGTGCCAATGTGTCTATTGAAGATGGTCACAGTGCCTATGTGTCTATTGAAGATGGTCACATTGCCTATGTGTCTATTGAAGATGGTCACATTGCCTATGTGTCTATTGAAGATGGTCACAGTGCCAATGTGTCTATTGAAGATGGTCACAGGGCCAATGTGTCTATTGAAGATGGTCACAAGCTTTAGGCTGACAATGAGTGTCTGGGCTCCACTTGGAAAATGAAGGTCAATGTGGAGAAATGTAAAGTGATGCACTTGGGGTCTAACAACCTGAAGGCCACATATGTCCTCGGGGGAGTAAAGCTGGAAGAGTTACTAACTGAGAAGTATCTGGAGGCACTGGTAGATCACAGGCTAAATAACAGCATGCAATGCCAAGCAGCTGCTTACAAGGCCACCAAGATATTATCATGTATTAATAGAGGCCTGGAATCATGGGATAGGTGAGCAATATTACCTCTTTACAAGGCACTGGTGCGCCCTCACCTGGAATATACCATCCAGTTCTGGGCACCCGTTCATAGAAAGAACGCTCTGACTATGGAAAGGGAGCAGAGGAGCCACCAAACTAATAAGAGGAATGAAGGAGCTTAGTTATGATGAAAGATTACGAGAATTAAATCTGTTTAGTCTTGAGAGGAGACGACTGAGGGGGGACATGAGTAACTTGTATAAATATATAAACTGGCCCATACAAAAAATATGGGAGATCACCATTTCAGGTAAAATCCTCTCTAAAGACAAGGGGGTGCCCCTTCCATTGGAAATAAAGAAATTCAGTCTCCGGAGGCGACAATCGTTCTTTACAATAAGAACTATAAATCTATGGAATAGCCTCCCACAGAAGCTTGTTACAGCATCAACCGCTGACAGCTTCGAAAAAGGATTAGATGCTTATTTAGAAGAAAATAACATTAACAGTTACTATTAGCGGTTATCAGTAAAAATAAACAGAAAATAAAATAAATAGCTTCCCCTATAAAATAAAATAAAAAATAACTTCCCCGACCCCAACACCCTTGGTTGAACTTGATGGACATATGTCTTTTTTCACCATATTAACTCTGTTACTATATAACTGAGTAACTATATAACTATGTAATTATATAACTATGTAACTATATAACTAAGTAACTATATAACTATGTAACTATATAACTATGTAACTATATAACTATGTAACTATATAACTATGTAACTATATAACTAAGTAACTATGTAACTATGTAACTATATAACTATGTAACTATATAACTATGTAACTATATAACTATGTAACTATATAACTATGTAACTATATAACTATGTAACTATATAACTATGTAACTATATAACTAAGTAACTATGTAACTATGGAACTATATAACTATGTAACTATATAACTAAGTAACTATGTAACTATGGAACTATATAACTATGTAACTATATAACTATGTAACTATATAACTATGTAACTATATAACTATGTAACTATATAACTAAGTAACTATATAACTATGTAACTATATAACTATGTAACTATATAACTATGTAACTATATAACTATGTAACTATATAACTAAGTAACTATGTAACTATGGAACTATATAACTATGTAACTATATAACTATGTAACTATATAACTAAGTAACTATGTAACTATGGAACTATATAACTATGGAACTATATAACTAAGTAACTATATAACTATGGAACTATATAACTATAGAACTATATAACTATGTAACTATATAACTTTGTAACTATATAACTAAGTAACTATGGAACTATGGAACTATATAACTATGTAACTATATAACTTTGTAACTATATAACTAAGTAACTATGGAACTATGGAACTATATAACTATATAACTATGGAACTATATAACTATGTAACTATATAACTATGTAACTATATAACTAAGTAACTATGTAACTATGGAACTATATAACTATATAACTATGGAACTATATAACTAAGTAACTATATAACTATGTAACTATATAACTATGTAACTATATAACTATGTAACTATATAACTAAGTAACTATGTAACTATGGAACTATATAACTATGTAACTATATAACTAAGTAACTATATAACTATGTAACTATATAACTATGTAACTATATAACTATGTAACTATATAACTAAGTAACTATGTAACTATGGAACTATATAACTATGTAACTATATAACTATGTAACTATATAACTAAGTAACTATGTAACTATGGAACTATATAACTATATAACTATGGAACTATATAACTAAGTAACTATATAACTATGGAACTATATAACTATGGAACTATATAACTATGGAACTATATAACTATGTAACTATATAACTTTGTAACTATATAACTAAGTAACTATATAACTATGTAACTATATAACTATGTAACTATATAACTTTGTAACTATATAACTATATAACTATGTAATTATATACCTATGTAACTATATAACTATGGAACTATATAACTTTGTAACTATATAACTATGTAACTATATAACTATGTAATGATATACCTATGTAACTATATAACTTTGTAACTATATAACTATGTAATGATATAACTATGTAACTATATAACTATGTAATGATATAACTATGTAACTATATAACTATGTAACTATATAACTATGGAACTATATAACTATGGAACTATATAACTATGGAACTATATAACTATGTAACTATATAACTATGGAGCTATATAACTATGTAACTATATAACTATGGAGCTATATAACTATGTAACTATATAACTATGTAACTATATAACTATGGAGCTATATAACTATGGAACTATATAACTATGGAACTATATAACTATGTAACTATATAACTATGGAGCTATATAACTATGGAACTATATAACTATGTAACTATATAACTATGGAGCTATATAACTATGGAACTATATAACTATGTAACTATATAACTATGGAACTATATAACTATGGAACTATATAACTATGTTACTATATAACTATGGAACTATATAACTATGGAACTATATAACTATGGAACTATATAACTATGTAACTATATAACTAAGTAACTATATAACTATGGAACTATATAACTATGTAACTATATAACTATGGAACTATATAACTATGGAACTATATAACTATGGAACTATATAACTAAGTAACTATATAACTATGTAACTAAGTAACTATGTAACTAAGTAACTATATAACTATGTAACTATATAACTATGTAACTAAGTAACTATGTAACTATGTAACTATATAACTATGTAACTATATAACTATGTAACTATATAACTATGTAACTATATAACTATGGAACTATATAACTATGTAACTATATAACTATGGAACTATATAACTATGGAACTATATAACTATGGAACTATATAACTATGGAACTATATAACTATGGAACTATATAACTATGGAACTATATAACTATGGAACTATATAACTATGGAACTATATAACTATGGAACTATATAACTATGTAACTATATAACTATGGAACTATATAACTATGGAACTATATAACTATGGAACTATATAACTATGTAACTATATAACTAAGTAACTATATAACTATGGAACTATATAACTATGTAACTATATAACTATGGAACTATATAACTATGAAACTATATAACTATGGAACTATATAACTAAGTAACTATATAACTATGTAACTATATAACTATGTAACTATATAACTAAGTAACTATGGAACTATGGAACTATATAACTATGGAACTATATAACTATATAACTATGGAACTATATAACTAAGTAACTATATAACTATGGAACTATATATCTATGGAACTATATAACTATGGAACTATATAACTATGTAACTATATAACTTTGTAACTATATAACTATGTAACTATGTAACTATATAACTATGTAACTATGTAACTATATAACTTTGTAACTATATAACTATGGAACTATATAACTAAGTAACTATATAACTATGTAACTATATAACTATGTAACTATATAACTATGTAACTATGTAACTATATAACTATGTAACTATATAACTATGTAACTATGTAACTATATAACTATATAACTATATAACTATGTAACTATATAACTATGTAACTATATAACTATGTAAGGACCAAAACTATCAGGATTGCACAACTTGAGTCCCAGGGGCCACATGCGGCCTGTACTGCTGTCGGTTGTGGGCCCCGTTACCTCTTTCTACATATACCCACCACTGCCTGCTTTACCTCAACCCATATCACCTTTTCCTGCCGGACCTCTGTCCTCCCACCTCACCTCTTGCCGTCCCCTCTGCTCTTCTCAACTCTAACCTTCTCACCTTTGCCTACTTCTACTCACCTCTCCCCATTTCACCTCTGTCTTCACCTTTTTCTGCCCCACTTCTGCTCACCTCACCTCTTCCTGGCTTTGCTCACCTCTACCTACCTCATCTCTGCTCGCCTCACCTCACCTCTACCCAGCATCTTTGGTCTTTGGCTCCTGCCTCCCAGCCTTTCAGGGGTGAAACTACCTGCTCAGTGGCATATATAGCTCTATAGCAGGTCCCATAGCAGGCCCCCGCATTCGAAAAACACCAGCACTCCCAGTAGATAAATGTATCTACTGGGAGTGCTGGTCTTTTTCTAATGCTTGGCCTTGCGGTGTCTCCGCGGACCGTGCACCCACACTTTGCTCCCTGCACTCCCCACCAAACCGTTCAGGTAACGGCAGGGCAAAATATAATTGCATGTCTGCTGGGGGTGCGGGCGGGATGGCCTGGAGAAGCCAACAGACCATTAGAGCAAAGAGGTTTCATGGCTGCAAGGGTCAGCATGGGTGAAGGAGTTGGAGAAAGGTTGCAACATGGTGGCCGCGCGCACCCAACCCGCTCTGTTGTGTCCCGAGTGCGTCACGTCCAATACTAGTGCACGTCTGCTGGGGGTGTGAGCTGGACAGACTGGAGAAGCCAATGGGCCATTGGAGGAAAGAGGCAGCATGGCTGCAAAGGTGAGTATGGGGGGAAGGAGGTGGAGAAAGGATGCTACATGGCGGCCCGCATGCCACTTCTTCAACCCACTCTGTTGTGTCCCGGGCACATCAGGCCCAACATGAGTGCACATCTGCTGGGTGTGGGCTGGACAGACTGGAGAAGCCAATGGGCCATTGGAGGAAAGAGGCTTCACACTGCAGAGCGGGTTGAATGGGGTGACGTATGGGGCTACCATGCTGCATCCATCCTTCATCTCCACCTCCCCATACTTCCCTTATCAGCCATGCTGCCTCGGTCCTCCGATGGCAAATTGGCTTCTCCAGTCTGTCCCGCCCACACCTCCAGCAGATGTGCACTCATATTGGGCCCGATGCATTTGGGACACAACAGAGCGGGTTGAAGAAGGTGCAGGTGCATCAGGCCCAATATGAGTGCACGTCTGCTGGGTGTGGGCGGGACGGACTGTAGAAGCCAATGGGCTATTGGAGGAAGGAGGCATCATGGCTGCAAAGGTGAGTATGGGGGAAAGGAGGTGGAGAAAGGATGCAACATGGCAGCCCATACGCCACTTCTTCAACCCGCTCTGTTGTGTCCCGGCTGCGTCAGGCCCAATATGAGTGCACGTCTGGCGGAGGTGTCGGCAGTACAGACTGGAAAAGCCAACAGGCCTTTGTAGGCAGCATGGCTGAAGAGGGGAGTATGGGGAGGTGGATAGGGAGAAGGGAGGCGGCATGGCAGCCCGCACACCACTTCTTCAACCCGCTCTGTTGTGTCCCAGGCGCATCAGGCACAATGTGAGTGCACGTCTGCTGGGGGTGTGGACAGGACAGATCGGAGAAGCCAATGGGACATTGAAGGAAAGAGGCAGCATGGCCGCAAAGGTGAGTATGGGGGGGAAGGAGGAAAGAGGCAGCATGGCTGCAAAGGTGAGCATGGGGAGGTGGAGGAAGGAGGCAGCATCGTGGCCTGGCACGCCACTTCCTCATCAGTCAATGGAATTTCTTTCATGCTACTATCACCACCAGTTTAGTTCTGGTTGAATTATCAGGCAGACCTTCCTGTTCTCAGTGAGTTTCTTCCATTTCCTTTTCACCCTCCCCAAACAGTAGACAACAGAGTATGCATGGCATTTCTTATTTTAATTTGTGCACAACAGTTACAGAAGTGACATTGCATTGGGAGTACAAAGGATCAGGATCTCCCCCCTCTCTACTGTGACTATAACAAACAAGAATAGTCATTCTGAAAACCCTGCCAGGTCCCTGGTGAGAGTTAAATTGTGTTACATTTTCTACTCAGGGAGCAACTCATGTATTATAATTGTTTCAACTGTGATACATTTGAAAATCAGTCATGTGTCTTATGTTGCAATGTAAATAGCTCACAGATGACTCACAGCTTTCTGAGATGTGTGTGATGGAAAGAACACTGTGAAGCCTGTCTCTTATATAAGTCCATCTGCAAAGTGTTTACAGTACTTGGCCAGCAGGCGCCCTCTATCGTGACATTGCTGCGCCTGCATATGTTTTTTCCTCGCTCTTCCATTGTTTTTGTGCACAGTTTCACTTGCCTGATTTTCCTCCACAGTGCAACAAATTCCTGATCCTGAGTCGGATCTGCTCGGTCCTTACACCGTACACAATGGGGTTCGCCAGCGGTGGCAATGTGAGGTAGACGTTGGCCAGGAGGATTAGGATATAGAGTGGCACGGTCTTTCCGAACCTTTGGACCACAGAGGAGAGGACCACAGTGAGGTAGAAGATGAGAAGGGTGCAGATGTGGGAAGCGCATGTACTCAGAGCCTTAAATCGGGCGTCTCGGGAGCTCAGCCTAAACACAGCTCGAAGGATGAAGATATAGGAATAGACTATGAGGAACAAGTCTACAGCCACTATTAGTGCCACCGCCACCAGACCATAGGTGCTGTTGAGACTGGCATCAGAGCATGCCAATTTCACCACGGCAATGTGATCACAGAAGGAGTGGTGGATGACATTATGGGTGCACAGGGATAGCCTCTGAAAAAGAACTGGCAAAGGTATAACAAGCACAACCCCTCTACACAACGAAGCCAAGCCAATGACCAACACCTCCTGACTTCTCAGCATGGAAGTATAGCGTAGTGGGTGGCAGATGGCAAGGTAGCGGTCAAATGCCATAGCCAGCAGTATGGAGGACTCTATGGTGGCAAAAGAGTGGATGAAAAACATCTGGACGAGGCAGCCCTCAAAGGAGATTTTTCCAGAGTCAAACCAAAGGATGGCCAGAAGCTTGGGCGTGGTGGTGCTGGTCAACACAAGGTCCACCAAAGACAACATGCAAAGGAAGAAGTACATGGGTTCGTGGAGGCTCCGGTCCATTCTGATGATGTAGAGAAGGAAACAGTTCCCCAACAACGAGACAGCATACACTAAGAAGAAGACTAGTGCTATGGTGAAGTAAGAGGCTTCCAGACCCGGAATTCCAAGTAGAATAAAAAATGTTGGGTATGAAGTGCTTTGGTTTGACATTTCTCGTTGTTTTGTTTTTTACCTGTAAGAAGAAGAAACTAACAATTAGGGTAAATTTATTATTGGCACGATAGGTGCAACTACCATCTGGGGGTGTCAGGTCTGGAGTTCCTCCATAATATGGAAGCCTGTTTCTGCCCTGTATAGGACCTTGCCTGTATCCACTCCCTGGTTTTCTCCCTACAGTATGCTGCTCCACCAGCAGGTGGCCCTCTCCTGCAGAAGTGCTGGTAATTAGTCAGCACCTGTGACTTCCTGGTCTTTATAAGCTGATCCACTCCTGCAGCTGGTGGATCAGCATTGTATTGTCTTCCTGGACCCAGAACCCAGGACTCCTGCCACAGCCATTGTTTTTGCTTTCCTTGTCTCAGCCTTGTGTCCACCTCTCTGGATCCCTATGCATGTATGTTTGCAGACTCCTCCTGTGTATATGTACAGCAGCCTGAGTGTGTTTATGTTTCCCGGGTTTACCTATATTTCTGCACAGCAGCCGTAGCAAGTAGTGTTTATCTGTATTCTTGTACAGTTACCTCAGCACGTGTATGTTATTATGTTCACTTGTGTATTTGTACAGCAGCCTGGTTGTTGTGTGCTGTGTATATTTGTTTCTGTCTATCGCCATTAAACACGGTTTGCCGCATATCCGCCTCTGTCTCGCAACCTTAATTACTGGTCATTATATAATAGGAGATTTCTCTGCTGAGAGATCCGTGACAGAGGGGCCCTAACTGCATTAACCATGTGGGCATTACCTTAAACCCTGACGTTCTCTGGTCCCAATCTGCTGTGCTCTCTTCCAGTTGCAATCTTGCCCCCCCCCCCCCCCCACTTTTATTGATCTGTGGATGTTATTTGGTTGCTCCACAACTTTTTCGCCAGCCTCTTTGGCTATTGCTTCATGTGTTCTCTAGGCCCGTATCTCTTCCTCAGCCTTCTTCAGGAGGCTTTCTGGAATCTTTCTTTGGATCTGTCTATATCTAATCGTTATGGGTTATTTCTAGAGATGAGGAAACTCATTCAGACCAATCTGATTTTGTTCTGGATTTAAGGAAACTAAAAAAAGTTTTAAAAACCCAACAAACTCACCTCCTTTGGCTATTGCTTCATGTCTTCACTAGGCCTTTGTCTCTTCGTCAGGCCGACCTGAGTCTTTTTGGAATCCTTCTTTGGATCTGTCCATATCTAATTGTTATGGGTTATTTCTAGAGATGAGGAAACTCATTCAGACCAATCTGATTTTTTTCTGGATTCCAGGGAAACTAAAAAAAGTTTTAGAAACCCAACAAAAACCCAACAAACTCACCTCCTCTTTGGCTATTGCTTCATGTCTTCTCTAGGCCTTTGTTTCCTCATTAGGCCTACCTGAATCTTCCTGGAATCTTTCTTTGGATCTCTCCATATCTAGTCCTTATGGGTTATTTCTAGAGATGAGGGAACCCGTTCAGACAAATCTGATTTTTTTCTGGATTTCAGGAAACTAAAAAAAGTTTTGGAGACCCAACAAAAACCGAACAAACTTACCTCCTCTTTGGCTATTGCTTCATGTCTTCTCTAGGCCTTTGTCTCTTCGTCAGGCCTACCTGAGTCTTTCTGGAATCTTTCTTTGGATCTGTCCATATCTAATGGGTTATTTCTAGAGATGAGAGAACCCATTCAGACCAATCTGATTTTGTTCCAGATTTCAGGGAAACATTGATTTGGAGCAATGACGAATTTCTTGGGATTCTTGGCAACTTATTTTTTCCATGATGCAACAAAAACCCAACAAACCTCCTCCCTCGCTATCCTCCGGCAAGGTATCCCATGCCGCTCTGCACTCTGCCCTGTCGGCTTGCCCACCAGCATTTACACCACAGGGAGGGGTTCTTTATATGCCAAGGAATGAGCTGAGAGGAAAGGCCATCATGCCCCCTGTCACTCACAGTGCAGGACAGTGTAGTCATCACTGTTACACAGTGCCCTATCTGTGGGACTATATACAAGGCCAAACATAGAAACATAGAAAACATAGAAGGTTGACGGCAGAAGGAAACCATACGGTCCATCTAGTCTGCCCTTATGTATATACTGTATGTTCTCTGTATCTTATGTATATACTGTGTGTTCTCTGTATCTTATGTGTATACTGTATGTTCTCTGTATCTTATGTGTATACTGTATGTTCTCTGTATCTTATGTGTATACTGTATGTTCTCTGTATCTTATGTATATACTGTATGTTCTCTGTATCTTATGTGTATACTGTATGTTCTCTGTATCTTATGTATATACTGTATGTTCTCTGTATCTTATGTGTATACTGTATGTTCTCTGTATCTTATGTGTATACTATATGTTCTCTGTATCTTATGTGTATACTGTATGTTCTCTGTATCTTATGTATATACTGTATGTTCTCTGTATCTTATGTGTATGCTGTATGTTCTCTGTATCTTATGTATATACTGTATGTTCTCTGTATCTTATGTGTATACTGTATGTTCTCTGTATCTTATGTATATACTGTATGTTCTCTGTATCTTATGTATATACTGTATGTTCTCTGTATCTTATGTGTATACTGTATGTTCTCTGTATCTTATGTATATACTGTATGTTCTCTGTATCTTATGTATATACTGTATGTTCTCTGTATCTTATGTGTATACTGTATGTTCTCTGTATCTTATGTATATACTGTATGTTCTCTGTATCTTATGTATATACTGTATGTTCTCTGTATCTTATGTGTATACTGTATGTTCTCTGTATCTTATGTATATACTGTATGTTCTCTGTATCTTATGTATATACTGTATGTTCTCTGTATGTTATGTATATACTGTATGTTCTCTGTATCTTATGTGTATACTGTATGTTCTCTGTATGTTATGTATATACTGTATGTTCTCTGTATCTTATGTGTATACTGTATGTTCTCTGTATCTTATGTGTATACTGTATGTTCTCTGTATCTTATGTGTATACTGTATGTTCTCTGTATCTTATGTGTATACTGTATGTTCTCTGTATCTTATGTGTATACTGTATGTTCTCTGTATCTTATGTATATACTGTATGTTCTCTTTATCTTAGGATAGATGGAGGCTTATCCCAGGCATGTTTACATTCAGTGACTGTTGATTTTTCAACTACCTCTGCTGGAAGTTTGTTCCAAGCATCTACTACTCTTTCTGTAAAATAATATTTTCCAACATTGCTCCTGATCTTCCCCCCGACTAGCTTCAGGTTGGGCCGCTTGTTCTATCATTAAGCTTCTTCTTAAAAACACTTCCCTCCTGAACCTTATTCAAGCCTGTCACATATTTAAAGGTCTCAATCATGTCCCCCCTCTCCCTTCTTTCCTCTGTACAGATTAAGTTCTTTAAGTCTCTCCTGATAAGTTTTAAGTTTAAGTCCTTCCACCATTTTCGTTGCCCGCCTTTGGACACGTTCTATTTGAATAATGTCTTTTTGCAGGTAAGGTCTCCAGAACTGCACACAGTATTCTAGCTGTGGCCTTACCAGGGCTCTATACAGCGGCATCACAACTTCCCTCTTCCTACTGGTGATGCCTCGAGCTATGCAGCCGAGCATCCTGCTTGCTTTTCTCACTGCCTGGCTACACCGTCCAATCATCTTGCAGCTATCAGTAATCAGTATCCCTAAATCTCTCTCCTCCGAGGTCCTGGCTAACACAGTGCTGCCCATACGGTGCTCAGAGCCGGGATTCCTTCTACCCAAGTGCATGATTTTACATTTAGAGACATTAAACTCTAGTTTCCACAGTTTTGACCATCTATCCAGTAAAGCTAAATCATTTTCCATGTTGCAGACACCTCCCGGAATATCCACCCTATTACTAACCTTTGTATCATCAGTAAACAGACAAACTTTTCCTACCAAGACTTCTCCTATGTCACTTACAAATATATTAAAAAGAATGGGGCCCGGGACAGAGCCTTGCGGCACATCACTTGTAACTCGCCTTTGTTCAGATTGCACGCCATTTACAACAACGCTCTGATACCGATCCCTCAGCCAACTGGAAATCCCCTGAACTATCCAGGGACTGAGTCCTACCTTCAATAACTTATCTATGATCCTTATGTGGTACAGTGTCAAAGGCTTTGCTAAAATCCAGATAGGCGATATCCACAGCACCACCTTCATCTAACACTTTAGTGACATTGTCAAAGAAATCAATAACATTGGTCTGACATGATCGGCCCTCAGTAAAGCCGGGCTGTTGCTGTTTTTGGTCCAATAGGTCATTAATTTTTAGATGGGAAATTATCTGTTTTTTTAAGAGTGTTTCCATTAATTTGACCACTATAGATGTTACACTAACTGGCCTGTAATTACTGGCTTCTTCTCTACTCCCCTTTTTATGGATTGGTACGACATTGGCCATTCTCCAATCATCTGGAACCTCACCAGTTGAAAGGGAATGGTTAAGTAAATCAGTCAGAGGGGCTGCAATCACAAACCTAAGTTCCCTTAGAACTCTGGGGTGGATTCCATCTGGACCTATTGCCTTACTTACCTTTAGATGTGCCAGCTCGGATAGGACATCAGCCTCCAGAAACTCCGGAGCTGTGCCCTACCAGCGAGATGCTGTGCTATGGCCATGCCTGCTACTATCTGAAAATACCGAACAAAAGTAGCTATTCAGATGGTCAGCCACAGCCTTATCTCCGTCAATATATTTATTTTCCCTATTTCTAATTTTTGAGACTGCATTGTTTTTCTTCTTTCTGTCACCAATATATCGGAAAAAGGTTTTATCTCCCCTCTTCATAGATTTGGCCATTTCTTCCTCCTTTTGCCCTTTAGCAGTCCTTATAATCAGTTTTGCTTCCCTCTGTTTAATTTTTTACGCCTCTCTGTCAGCTACACTTCCACTTACTTTATACTTCTTATAGGCAGACTTCTTATCTTTTATGATAGTGCTGACTTCCCTAGTAAACCATAATGGTTTCTTCTTCCTTTTATTCTTGCTAGTTTGTTTCACATATTGCTTTTGCCTTTAAGATGGCCATTTTTAATAGTGACCACTGGGCACTCACTTCTGCTACTCTGTTCCACTCACCTAATTTTCTTTCTACATACTCCCCCATTTCCTTGAAGTTTGTCTTCCTAAAGTCTAGCACTTTGCTTCTGGTGTGTGATTGCACAATGTCTGTTTTTATTCTGAACCATAAGCATTGATGGTCACTGGAACCCAGATTTTCTTTAACCCTGACCTCGGACACCAGATCCCCTGAAACCCCACAGAGTGAAAACTGCTGACCACTGATCATGTTGTTCCATGGTGCTCAAGAAACAGAGGGATGGGGCTGTTGGCACCCCGGAACCCCGGTGCTCAGGGCAGATGGGCCCAAAAAGAATCCCTGATGTTTGAGACCCACTTGAAGATTTTCCTGCTCCCTGTAGGCTAGCCCAAGACTGTGACCACTTGCTTAGTCCAGGTGTCACTTGATGCTTTCCCTAGCTTAAGCTCTTTCCCGTGTCATGTCATATTATATCTATAGTATTTAATCAAGGCGATTGGCTATTTTTCCCCATGGGCTACAATCCATGCAGCATAGGTCTGGTGCTCTTCCTGGGTGCCCCCAGAACAACATGGTGATGTTGTGGGAACCAAGCTTTTACGCACCACTGGTTCCCAAGAGGAGGTCTGGTTAATAGAGTAGTGGGTAGTGTTGAGCAAACCTAGAGGTTCGGCAAGTTCAGCCAAACTTTGAACAAAAATTTTTTTCAGGTACCCGAACTTTAACCGAAACCCTGTCCTCATTGAAATCAACAGGAATCCAAACTTTGGGGAGCAACTCTGCCTCTGGGGGCCCCTCCTCACCCACTCACGGGAAGGGAGGGGTGTCAGTCAAGGGCCCATCAGAGCATAATCGCCACCGGGACAGAAACAAAAAATGTGGTGGCGGGTATAGGATGCTTTAAACTAATGCGAGTGTGCAGCAGGAAGTGGCTTTACACTTACCTGAGCCCTCCAACTCATTGGCCAGCAGCAGCCATCTTTCTGTAGCCTTCTTGACAGCGGAAAGAATGTTGACCGCTGACGGAATTGTGACTCTCAGGTAAGTTGTACAGCAGCTTCCCGTTGCTGCACACTTTGGGTTAAGCTGTTTGATGGGCTGCCCAGCAGGCCATCAACCAGTTTTTTGGGTTCAAAATGAACACCAAACTTGAGCTTGGATTTCTGGCTTAAGGTTGGGTTTGGGAACCCGAACTATGCGGTTCAGGTGTGCCCATGGGATATCAGCTTAGAGGTCCCTTGGATATAGGGGTCCCTGGAAGAGCAATCGACTTGTGCCAAAGGGAATTGAGGCTGGTGAACTGTCAGGCCCAAGGTTTTGCTGCTTGGTTTGGCTTACCAGCCAGGTCTATGCCAGATGTACTGGGACAGTAGCCCATGGGGAGGGGGTGCACTCCCAGAGACTCCCAGATGACTTGTACCAAGATAAGGTGAAATGGCAGCTTCACCAACGATTGGTGTACACACCCCAGCCACGTTTTTTTCTTATGCCAACTGTCACAGATCTCTCAGCAGAGAAATCCCCTATTATAGGATGACCAGTAATTGAGAAATGCAAGACAGAGGCGGATATGCGGCAAACAGTGATTAATGGATAAACAGTAACAATTATACATAGCACACGCCAACCAGGCTGCTGTACAGATACACAAGTGAACATAGTAAACATACACGTGCTGAGGCAGCTGTACAGAAATACAGGTGAACATTACAACACACATGTGCTAAGGCTGCTCTACAGAATTACAGGTGAACACAGTAAACATACACGTGCTGAGGCCGTTGTACAGATACACAGGTGAACACTGAACACATGCATGCACTGGGATTAGTTCAAGGATCCAAAGTTCAAAAGAAGATCACAAGGCTGTGGCGGGGTCCTGGGTTCAGAGTCTGGGTCTGGGTTCAGGAAGACAATGCCATGCTAATCCACCGGCTGCTGGGGTGGATCAGCTTATAAAGGGAAGGAAGTAAAACAGGTGCTGGCTAATTAACAGCACCTCTGCAGGAGAGGGGCAGCAACAGGCGAGGAGCAGCATTTGGCAGGGGAGAGAAAATTCCTCTTCTGCCTTCCACCTGATATTCTGCTGTTTTGAAGTGCAAATGTCCCCACCCCATGCGCATTTTTCAGCCTAAGTCAACCAGAACAACAGCCTGGCACAGTTGGAAGAGAAAAGTAGCGGCCATTTTGGAGCTTCCTCTTCCAGCATGTAAGCCATGCTGCTGCCTGGATTCAACTGCCATAACTTACAATGCACAGTAACAGCACCTCCTGTTTGCAGGTGGCCTGCAAATGCACGAGCCACCATTTTGTTTCTAAGATTTAATACAGCAGTAGTTAGAAAAGGTAAATGAATTTTTATGGGCAGCAATCTAAATTGCACCGGGTGGGGGGGGGGGCATATGAGCTCTGTTTGTTGTGCTGGTCTAGATAAAGTCATTCTTTGACTTGTTGGTCCTCTTTAACTGCTCCCGATGTTTCTCCCCTTTTCTTTACTGTTTCTCCAGCTCCTGTGTTTTCTGCGAAGTCCTATTCGCCTTTTTGGAGTGTATTCTCTGGAGAACGCATCTTCAACGTTTTTTTTTTGGGGGGGGGGGGGCTTTGGGGGCATATTCTGATTCCAGTTAACTCTTAATGTTGTTTTGCCCAATGTTTTGTCCCAGATGTTCTATTGAACCCTCCCTCCCCTGTTTGGTTTGCATATTAATGCCTAATAATTTGACTATCATTTCGTTATTGTTTTTGCTAAAGTTTGGGGCCCAATATCTATATTTTTGTTGGTTTGACCTTAATTTCTGTGATTTTTGACAACTTTTTGTAACCTTTTTTTCTACCCAAAACCCCTAAAAAAAAACTTGCAGCTGACGCTTTCATTGTTAAAAGACATGCTGGAAGCTGTGAGGTATGTGTTTTCTGAATGAAAGAAGCCAGTTACTTGGAATTAGCTGTTTCCATAAATCAGGCGCCGGAGACCCCTTGTGGCGCCAAATTTGAGCTTGCGGAAATTTTAAGGCACGAGTTTGCGCTTTAGTGGGCGCACGCGCGCAAATTGGGTGCAAGAAAAATAGGCGCATCCCATTTCGCCCACCATGAATCAGGAGGAAGCCCAAGCGCGACTTGGCACTCCTAAAAATTTGACCATGAATCGACCCTATTGTGTCACTTTTGTATTTATTTGGTCATTTGTTGTTAATTAGAATTTTTGTGGTACTAGCACTTAGCTCAGCATTGCACATGGCACTATAAAGGATAGTCTGCCACTTGGTGGCTGGTGGTTATATTGTTGCACTGTCCTATATGTAACGGGCAGGCTGATTCATTACTAACGCCAGATAGCGACAGATGAGCGGCTGTAGCGCGGATTTTAGAGCGACCGCTAGTAGTCGCTGTGCTCGGCCATTGTTCTTTGTTTCAGAGCGCCTCAGTCGCTGGCCGGTATTGACCAATATGATGTGTGAGTCCCAGTACTATGCTGTATGGGAGCGACCGGTAGCGCCAGCTCAGTGCGACAGACTCACATCACATTCATCAAAAAACAGCCTCACACAGCGCTGGTGCTCACAATCATGTAGTTGTAGCCCAGAGCGCCAGAGGCTGTGTGATTAAAGTCTGGAATGACATTGTTATTACATTGTAACATGAACACTTTAATACCAGACATGTCAGGACAATTCTGCATAAAAATATTAATAATCAAAAAAATTTTCACAAATCTAATTTTCAGTTTTGACTTTTTTTTTTTTAAGAAAAAAAATATAGAATCAGGAAAGGGATTTAAGGCTCGTCCATAGAAATGTATGAAAGACGCCAGGTAGCGACAGGTAAGACGTGGTGCTCTGCAAGGCTGAACGCCAGCGCTGTACGCTGAGCCTGGGATAATGATGAATCGGACTATACATGGCGCTGTTTCATTTGCTTTACAGATTCCGCTTCATAAATGTGTAATTGCTGCTGTGTCCGGCGTTCACCTGACGCTACCTGGCGCTGTGCAGGCACTACCTGGCGCTAAAGCTTCATGAAAAAGGCCCCTAGTAGATACATACTTTTGCCCTCATACTCATAACTAGCTGTGAGAGAGAGAGACGACCACACAGTGCCCAGCAGGCAGGTGAGAGCTCACAGTGCTCTGCCTGCAAAAGATGATGGGGGGCTCTGTCACAGTCTGCTATGGAAGATGATGAGGGGCTCTGTCACAGTCTGCTATGGAAGATGATGGGGGGCTCTGTCACAGTCTGCTATGGAAGATGATGGCGAGCTCTGTCACAGTCTGCTATGGAAGATGATGGGGGGATCTGTCACAGTCTGCTATGGAAGATGATGGGGGCTCTGTCATAGTCTGCTATGGAAGGTGATGGGGGGCTCTGTCACAGTCTGCTATGGAAGATGATGGGGGGCTCTGTCACTGTCTGCTATGGAAGATGATGGGGGCTCTGTCACAGTCTGCTATGGAAGGTGATGGGGGGCTCTGTCACTGTCTGCTATGGAAGATGATGGGGGGGCTCTGTCACAGTCTGCTATGGAAGGTGATGGGGGCTCTGTCACAGTCTGCTATGGAAGATGATGGGGGGCTCTGTCACTGTCTGCTATGGAAGATGATGGGGGCTCTGTCACAGTCTGCTATGGAAGGTGATGGGGGGCTCTGTCACTGTCTGCTATGGAAGATGATGGGGGCTCTGTCACAGTCTGCTATGGAAGGTGATGGGGGGCTCTGTCACAGTCTGCTATGGAAGATGATGGGGGGCTCTGTCACAGTCTGCTATGGAAGATGATAGGGGCTCTGTCACAGTCTGCTATGGAAGATGATGGGGGCTCTGTCACAGTCTGCTATGGAAGGTGATGGGGGCTCTGTCACAGTCTGCTATGTAAGATGATGGGGGCTCTGTCACAGTCTGCTATGGAAGATGATGGGGGCTCTGTCACAGTCTGCTATGGAAGATGATGGGGGCTCTGTCACAGTCTGCTATGGAAGATGATGGAAGCTCTGTCACAGTCTGCTATGGAAGATGATGGGGGCTCTGTCACAGTCTGCTATGGAAGATGATGAAGGCTCTGTCACAGTCTGCTATGGAAGATGATGGGGGCTCTGTCACAGTCTGCTATGGAAGATGATGGGGGGCTCTGTCACAGTCTGCTGTGGAAGATGATGGAGGCTCTGTCACAGTCTGCTATGGAAGATGATGGAGGCTCTGTCACAGTCTGCTATGGAAGATGATGGAGGCTCTGTCACAGTCTGCTATGGAAGATGATGGAGGCTCTGTCACAGTCTGCTATGGAAGATGATGGAGGCTCTGTCACAGTCTGCTATGGAAGATGATGGAGGCTCTGTCACAGTCTGCTATGGAAGATGATGGAGGCTCTGTCACAGTCTGCTATGGAAGATGATGGAGGCTCTGTCACAGTCTGCTATGGAAGATGATGGAGGCTCTGTCACAGTCTGCTATGGAAGATGATGGAGGCTCTGTCACAGTCTGCTATGGAAGATGATGGGGGCTCTGTCACAGTCTGCTATGGAAGATGATGGGGGGCTCTGTCACAGTCTGCTATGGAAGATGATGGAGGCTCTGTCACAGTCTGCTATGGAAGATGATGGGGGGCTCTGTCACAGTCTGCTATGGAAGATGATGGAGGCTCTGTCACAGTCTGCTATGGAAGATGATGGGGGGCTCTGTCACAGTCTGTTATGGAAGATGATGGGGGGCTCTGTCACAGTCTGCTATGGAAGATGATGGGGGGCTCTGTCACAGTCTGTTATGGAAGATGATGGGGGGGGCTCTGTCACAGTCTGTTATGGAAGATGATGGGGGCTCTGTCACAGTCTGCTATGGAAGGTGATGGGGGCTCTGTCACAGTCTGCTATGGAAGATGATGGAGGCTCTGTCACAGTCTGCTATGGAAGATGATGGGGGGCTCTGTCACAGTCTGTTATGGAAGATGATGGAGGCTCTGTCACAGTCTGCTATGGAAGATGATGGAGGCTCTGTCACAGTCTGCTATGGAAGATGATGGAGGCTCTGTCACAGTCTGCTATGGAAGATGATGGAGGCTCTGTCACAGTCTGCTATGGAAGATGATGGAGGCTCTGTCACAGTCTGCTATGGAAGATGATGGAGGCTCTGTCACAGTCTGCTATGGAAGATGATGGAGGCTCTGTCACAGTCTGCTATGGAAGATGATGGAGGCTCTGTCACAGTCTGCTATGGAAGATGATGGGGGGCTCTGTCACAGTCTGCTATGGAAGGTGATGGGGGGCTCTGTCACAGTCTGTTATGGAAGATGATGGGGGGCTCTGTCACAGTCTGCTATGGAAGATGATGGGGGCTCTGTCACAGTCTGCTATGGAAGATGATGGGGGCTCTGTCACAGTCTGCTATGGAAGATGATGGGGGCTCTGTCACAGTCTGTTATGGAAGATGATGGGGGGCTCTGTCACAGTCTGCTATGGAAGATGATGGGGGGCTCTGTCACAGTCTGCTATGGAAGATGATGGGAGGCTCTGTCACAGTCTGCTATGGAAGATGATGGGGGGATCTGTCACAGTCTGCTATAGAAGATGATGGGGGCTCTGTCACAGTCTGCTATAGATGATGGGGGGCTCTGTCACAGTCTGCTATGGAAGATGATGGGGGCTCTGTCACAGTCTGCTATAGATGATGGGGGCCTTTGTCACAGTCTGCTATGGAAGATGATGGGGGGCTCTGTCACAGTCTGCTATGGAAGATGATGGGGGGCTCTGTCACAGTCTGCTATGGAAGATGATGGGGGCTCTGTCACAGTCTGCTATAGATGATGGGGGGCTCTGTCACAGTCTGCTATGGAAGATGATGGGGGCTCTGTCACAGTCTGCTATAGAAGATGATGGGGGGCTCTGTCACAGTCTGCTATAGAAGATGATGGGGGGCTCTGTCACAGTCTGCTATAGAAGATGATGGGGGCTCTGTCACAGTCTGCTATAGAAGATGATGGGGGGCTCTGTCACAGTCTGCTATAGAAGATGATGGGGGCCTTTGTCACAGTCTGCTATGGAAGATGATGGGGGGCTCTGTCACAGTCTGCTATGGAAGATGATGGGGGGCTCTGTCACAGTCTGCTATGGAAGATGATGGGGGCTCTGTCACAGTCTGCTATGGAAGATGATGGGGGCTCTGTCACAGTCTGTCATGGAAGATGATGGGGGGGCTCTGTCACAGTCTGCTATGGAAGATGATGGGGGGCTCTGTCACAGTCTGCTATGGAAGATGATGGGGGGCTCTGTCACAGTCTGCTATGGAAGATGATGGGGGGATCTGTCACAGTCTGCTATAGAAGATGATGGGGGCTCTGTCACAGTCTGCTATGGAAGATGATGGGGGGATCTGTCACAGTCTGCTATAGAAGATGATGGGGGGATCTGTCACAGTCTGCTATAGAAGATGATGGGGGCTCTGTCACAGTCTGCTATGGAAGATGATGGGGGGCTCTGTCACAGTCTGCTATGGAAGATGATGGGGGCTCTGTCACAGTCTGCTATAGAAGATGATGGGGGGCTCTGTCACAGTCTGCTATAGATGATGGGGGCCTTTGTCACAGTCTGCTATGGAAGATGATGGGGGGCTCTGTCACAGTCTGCTATGGAAGATGATGGGGGGCTCTGTCACAGTCTGCTATGGAAGATGATGGGGGCTCTGTCACAGTCTGCTATAGATGATGGGGGGCTCTGTCACAGTCTGCTATGGAAGATGATGGGGGCTCTGTCACAGTCTGCTATAGAAGATGATGGGGGGCTCTGTCACAGTCTGCTATAGATGATGGGGGGCTCTGTCACAGTCTGCTATGGAAGATGATGGGGGCTCTGTCACAGTCTGCTATAGATGATGGGGGGCTCTGTCACAGTCTGCTATGGAAGATGATGGGGGCTCTGTCACAGTCTGCTATAGAAGATGATGGGGGGCTCTGTCACAGTCTGCTATAGATGATGGGGGGCTCTGTCACAGTCTGCTATGGAAGATGATGGGGGCTCTGTCACAGTCTGCTATGGAAGATGATGGGGGGCTCTGTCACAGTCTGCTATGGAAGATGATGGGGGCTCTGTCACAGTCTGCTATGGAAGATGATGGGGGCTCTGTCACAGTCTGCTATGGAAGATGATGGGAGGCTCTGTCACAGTCTGCTATGGAAGATGATGGGGGGCTCTGTCACAGTCTGCTATGGAAGATGATGGGGGGCTCTGTCACAGTCTGCTATGGAAGATGATGGGGGGCTCTGTCACAGTCTGCTATGGAAGATGATGGGGGGCTCTGTCACAGTCTGCTATGGAAGATGATGGGGGGCTCTGTCACAGTCTGCTATGGAAGATGATGGGGGGCTCTGTCACAGTCTGCTATGGAAGATGATGGGGGCTCTGTCACAGTCTGCTATGGAAGATGATGGGGGCTCTGTCACAGTCTGTTATGGAAGATGATGGGGGGGGCTCTTTCACAGTCTGCTATGGAAGATGATGGGGGCTCTGTCACAGTCTGCTATGGAAGATGATGGGGGGTCTGTCACAGTCTGCTATGGAAGATGATGGGGGATCTGTCACAGTCTGCTATGAAAGATGATGGGGGCTCTGTCACAGTCTGCTATGAAAGATGATGGGGGCTCTGTCACAGTCTGCTATGGAAGATGATGGGGGGCTCTGTCACAGTCTGCTATGGAAGATGATGGGGGATCTGTCACAGTCTGCTATGAAAGATGATGGGGGCTCTGTCACAGTCTGCTATGAAAGATGATGGGGGCTCTGTCACAGTCTGCTATGGAAGATGATGGGGGGCTCTGTCACAGTCTGCTATGGAAGATGATGGGGGGTCTGTCACAGTCTGCTATGGAAGATGATGGGGGATCTGTCACAGTCTGCTATGAAAGATGATGGGGGCTCTGTCACAGTCTGCTATGAAAGATGATGGGGGCTCTGTCACAGTCTGCTATGGAAGATGATGGGGGGCTCTGTCACAGTCTGCTATGAAAGATGATGGGGGGCTCTGTCACAGTCTGCTATGGAAGATGATGGGGGGCTCTGTCACAGTCTGCTATGGAAGATGATGGGGGCTCTGTCACAGTCTGCTATGGAAGATGATGGGGGCTCTGTCACAGTCTGTTATGGAAGATGATGGGGGCTCTGTCACAGTCTGCTATGGAAGATGATGGGGGCTCTGTCACAGTCTGTTATGGAAGATGATGGGGGCTCTGTCACAGTCTGCTATGGAAGATGATGGGGTCTCTGTCACAGTCTGCTATGGAAGATGATGGGGGGCTCTGTCACAGTCTGCTATGGAAGATGATGGGGGGCTCTGTCACAGTCTGCTATGGAAGATGATGGGGGGCTCTGTCACAGTCTGCTATGGAAGATGATGGGGGCTCTGTCACAGTCTGCTATGGAAGATGATGGGGGGCTCTGTCACAGTCTGCTATGGAAGATGATGGGGGGCTCTGCCACAGTCTGCTATGGAAGATGATGGGGGGCTCTGTCACAGTCTGCTATGGAAGATGATGGGGGCTCTGTCACAGTCTGCTATGGAAGATGATGGGGGGCTCTGTCACAGTCTGCTATGGAAGATGATGGGGGGCTCTGTCACAGTCTGCTATGGAAGCTGATGGGGGCTCTGTCACAGTCTGCTATTGAAGATGATGGGGGGCTCTGTCACAGTCTGCTATGGAAGATGATGGAGGCTCTGTCACAGTCTGCTATGGAAGATGATGGAGGCTCTGTCACAGTCTGCTATGGAAAATGATGGGGGCTCTGTCACAGTCTGCTATGGAAGATGATGGGAGGCTCTGTCACAGTCTGCTATGGAAGATGATGGGGGGCTCTGTCACAGTCTGCTATGGAAGATGATGGAGGCTCTGTCACAGTCTGCTATGGAAGATGATGGAGGCTCTGTCACAGTCTGCTATGGAAGATAATGGGGGGCTCTGTCACAGTCTGCTATGGAAGATGATGGGGGGCTCTGTCACAGTCTGCTATGGAAGATGATGGGGGGCTCTGTCACAGTCTGCTATGGAAGATAATGGGGGGCTCTGTCACAGTCTGCTATGGAAGATGATGGGGGGCTCTGTCACAGTCTGCTATGGAAAATGATGGGGGCTCTGTCACAGTCTGCTATGGAAGATGATGGAGGCTCTGTCACAGTCTGCTATGGAAGATAATGGGGGGCTCTGTCACAGTCTGCTATGGAAGATGATGGGGAGCTCTGTCACAGTCTGCTATGGAAGATAATGGGGGGCTCTGTCACAGTCTGCTATGGAAGATGATGGGGGGCTCTGTCACAGTCTGCTATGGAAAATGATGGGGGGCTCTGTCACAGTCTGCTATGGAAGATGATGGGGGGCTCTGTGACAGTCTGCTATGGAAGATGATGGAGGCTCTGTCACAGTCTGCTATGGAAGATGATGGGAGGCTCTGTCACAGTCTGCTATGGAAGATGATGGGGGCTCTGTCACAGTCACAGTGCACATCAATATCACCGGTTTTACTCCCCAATTTTCCCCCTAACACCTATTAAACAATTAATATTTTTTTTTTTTTATTAATGTATTTAATGTTTTATTTTTGTGTGATTATTTGGACTACCTTCCTTAACCCATTGTGTGCAGTGCAATCTCCCAAGTGTTACCCCCACCTGATTTGCCCTTTAATACCCCTAAAAAGTGTATATATATATATATATATATATATATATATATATATATATATTTATATTTATATATTTTTTTTTTTTTTTATGTATTTATTTAATTTTATTATTTTCAGTTATAATTTGAAGTACTTTCCCCAGCTCATTTTTTGCAGGGTAGTCTCCCTGGTGTTACCTATTATTTGCAGCCCTCTAGCCTTTGCCACCACCATTTTACACCCATTTTTGGGCCCTGAAGTTCGGGCCCCTGTTGATTTAAACCAGGTTGGGGTTCGGGTCAAGTCTTGACACCAGAACCCGAACTTTGGTGGCAAGTGCGGCCGATCTTGACAAACCCGAACTACAGGTCCGCTCATGACTAAATATAATATAACATTATGAAATACCTGTATAATAAAATATAAATAATGTCATAATAATATGCAATATAATATAATAATAACAATGTGCAATATAATAATATAATGAAATAAGGTAACAGCCAGGCCTTGTGGTAGCAGCAGTCACAGTACAGGGAGCATTGAGGAAAGGGTGTGTTAATAGACCCACCGTTCTCGTCTCGGCCAGACAGAGACAATTCTGCGTAGAGCCGGGCGGATAATTTATAAAGTCCCTGAAATCTCTGGGGTCTGTTATACCGCCGGGATCTGATCCTTGCCGCCGGGTCACCAGCTGACACGCTCTACGGCTCCACGTTAGAATAATTATTGTAAGAAACAAGCAAACGCTCAGCGGCGATATTCACGTATTAGAGTGCTCACATGTGGGTTACTGATCCGAGCGAGTGTAATGCTGGACACTTACAAAATGGCAAATATAGTAGTGACATTGCTTTATATAATAATATTATAATATATTATATAATATTAATATATTATAATATTCCAGGTGAAAATAAAATCTCATAGAAATACATTTTATTTTTTGATTCCAAGCTTTAAGAGGAGCGAGGACCAGTCTTACCTCTAAGATATATAAATATATATATATATATATATATATATATATATATATATATATATATATATATATATTGTCAGGATCTGGGGCCAACGGCAATGACTCTGAAGACAGTTCTTGGTCAAATAATAAGGGATTTATTAAAAACAAAGTCCAACAGGCAACATCTCTTAACTTCAGAGTATAATGCAGTACAGCAAGCGGTTACCTCACCAGCTCTAGCAATGTCCAGTGTAGGATAATTACAATGTATTGCAAGTCCTCGATAGGACAGGTCCTCTATCCGGACATACAAGTCCAGGCTGTTAATCCACAGGTTCCAAGAACAGATACCACAAAAAGTCCTTCAGATGCAGTTCAGACCTGTAGGTTTTGGGAGCAGCAAGGCCCGGGCTCCTCATCCCAGGTTTTCAATCTCCTCTCTGGAAGCCTCGGCGGCTCCTTTTATTAGGCTTCCTTTGCAATTAGCCTCATCAACTGTTTAGGAACAGGGAGTAGGGGAAAAAATCGTAGAGGACTGGGAATGTGGACTGGGGTCCTGTAAACCCAGCATGGATCGTGCCTGATAGAGAAAACCAAGCAAGAAATAGACACCATCCAGCACTTTTCCATACACTTTACCACTATTGGTGGATGGCGTGGCAGATAATTCGACCAGGATCTTGCCAGGTATCTGGGATGGGGTAAACCACAGCAAAACGGAAAGAACCGGGTCAAACCATGCATCGACCGGATCAGAAACCCGTCACTAGTTACCAGTAGTCTTGGGACAGATGAACCAGGGACAGATGAACCAGGATCGTCCTACAATACTTCTAATCTCTAATCCACTCATGCTGTTGTGATCGGTCCAGCATAGATCACCAGAAACCTCAGCGTTACGGCCTTGGGAAAGTTTAAAATACTTCCCAATGGGTCTCACAACAGGAGATTGCTCTTGTGGTAGAATTAAAAAAAGTATATCCACACCAATCCTGCCTTAAAATTGGGGATTATTGGCCACAGGGGATGAAAGGGTTACTGGGGTCCAGGTGGGTTCCTTCCTCTGGGTCTTGGGAGGGATAATGGTTGGAGATAATATCTGTGGTTCAGATATTATAGGAAATTCAGTTTAATAAGAATAGGAAGCAGAATCTGATTCCTATCCAGAGGCATCCGTAGGGGCAGTGGGGGACTGGGGCCAAAAATCAGCCCGGGATTTTACCAGTACCTGGTCTGCCCATGACCAGCCAGTGGCAACTCTGCTGCTTCCTGGCCAGTCATCCAGTGGGGAGAAAAGGGGTTCAGATACTATATGAAATTCAGTTACTAAGAATAGGAAACAGAATCTGATTCCTATCTAGGGTCATACCTAGGGGCAATGGCGGACTGGGGCCAAAAATCATTTGGGGATTTTACCAGTACCCAGCTGGCCCATGACCAGCCAGTGGCATCTCTGCTGCTTCCTGGCCAGTCAGCCAGTGGGCTCCAAGTCTATCATTAGGGGGAGGACATGGGCTGGGGGTTGCTTGGCTCCAAGGCTGGGGCTATATCATTAGGGGGAGGACATGGGCTGAGGTGGCTTGGCTCCAAGACTGAGGCTGTATCATTAGGGGGAGGACATGGGCTGGGGGTTGCTTGGCTCCAAGGCTGAGGCTGTATCATTAGGGGGAGGACATGGGCTGGGGGTTGCTTGGCTCCAAGGCTGAGGCTGTATCATTAGGGGGAGGAAATGGGCTGGGGTTGCTTGGCTCCAAGGCTGAGGCTGTATCATTAGGGTGAGGACATGGCCTGGGGGTTGCTTGGCTCCAAGACTGAGGCTGTATCATTAGGGTGAGGACATGGCCTGGGGGTTGCTTGGCTCCAAGACTGAGGCTGTATCATTAGGGTGAGGACATGGCCTGGGGGTTGCTTGGCTCCAAGACTGAGGCTATATCATTAGGGGGAGGACATGGGCTGGGGGTTGCTTGGCTCCAAGACTGAGGCTATATCATTAGGGGGAGGACACGGGCTGGGGGTTGCTTGTCTCCAAGACTGAGGCTATATCATTAGGGGGAGGACATGGGCTGGGGGTTGCTTGTCTCCAAGACTGAGGCTATATCATTAGGGGGAGGACATGGGCTGGGGGTTGCTTGGCTCCAAGACTGAGGCTATATCATTAGGGGGAGGACATGGGCTGGGGGTTGCTTGGGTGAGGGGATAGAGTGGAGAATGGGATGGGGGCTGGGATTGAATGGAAGTATTAGTAAAGGTAGCAGCCCAGACTGCCCCAAAGCAGTGGGGCCCACCTGGCCTTTGCCTGGGTCTCCCCATGGACAGTCCGCCCCTGCCTAGGGGCATTACAAGGTAGGTGCAGTTAGAGTCGTGTGTGCCCAAACAAGGAAGCTGTAAACCCCAATGGTGGGGGTTCCAGGGAGCAGGATCCGCAGGATCTCTGGGCCGCCCCCGTGGATCCAGCCAGGGCCTCTGTAGGGAGAATAGGAAGGGTTAGTAGGGGAGGGCAAAGAGGGTCCCTGGGCCTAGAAGGGGGAGACAAGACATGTGCTTACCTTGGCTGAAAGTACAATTGGTGCTGGATCCTTTGCACAACAGTATCTGTTACCGGATTCTAATGATAGATGAAGTGTGTTTTATATTAGTGTGTAAATAGTGGGTGTGCGCTATATTTATTTTAATTATCGGTGTATAGAGGGGTTGAGGATTACCCTATACTCCAGCACCCCCCCCCCAATGATGGAGACATACAGGCTGATTCATGACTAGACCTAGCTATCGGCAGATGAGCGCCTGTACAGAGGCGCTAAGAGTGACCGCTAGTAGTCGCTGTGATCGGCTGTCGGTCGCTGTAACAGAGCTCCACAGTTGCAGTAGTAACCTGGCTGGCATTGATGAATGCGATGTATGTTGGGCATTCTATCACCAGTACAGCATTGCAGGGAGCGAGAGGTAGTGCCAGCTCATAGCGAACCGACTCTCAGTGACTCACACCATATTCAACAAAAAAGACACACACACAGCGCCGGCGCTCTGGATCTGGGCGCTGTAGCATAAAGCTCCAGACGCTGTGTGTTCAAAGTTTGTTTCTGAACACATATCCACCAGTAACAAAGCGAAAACACATGGAATGCCATTAACACTTTAATGCCAGACCTGTAATGACAATTCTGCATAAAAATATAAAAAATCCAGAAAGTTTTCAAAAATAACTCTTTCTAGGCCAGGAGAGGCCACACAATTATTCAGAGGGAAAAAAAATATTAAAAACAAAAAACCCTGTTTAAACAGAAGAAAAGAAACGTCCATTGAAATGACAAGTCTTACCTGGCGCTATGGAAGCTAGAGCGCCGGCGCTATACACTAAGCTGCCTGTAATGATGAATCTGACGCAACATGGCGCTGTTAGAGACACTCACCCGATTCGCCTTCATGAATGTGGTATTGCGTACAGCGCACGGTGTTCACCAGACGCTGCCTGCTGCTACGAGGCTCCACCTGCCGCTATCCCTTGATGAATAAGCCCCATAGTTTACGGTGTGCATATACCTATGTATAATATAAATGACTCATTGGATCTGCCTTTGGTTGGGGGAGATCTGGCTGGAGATCTCTCTTTGTTCTCCACTGAACCCCCCTGTACCTCCTGTCCGGTCCTGCGGTGTCCACGGATGGGGCAGGCTTGGGTGCAGAATCCTTCTGCCCAGCAGCCGACTCGAGCAGCTCCGATTCGAGCGGCATCGAGCACACCCGCTTCCTCCTCTCCTGGCTGCTTCCTGTTCGTGCTTGTGCTTGCACGGGCGAACGCGGCTTTCTTATGCCCTCTGGGGCCCCTGCAGGCAGCATGCCCCCCAGAGGATTAGTTAAAGGGCCAATGAGCCCTTATATTACTGGTGGGCGTAACGCCCTAATGTTGTTGTTAGAACCCCGGGTTTGGCTGATGCCCGGCTGGTGGCTGGGGTCAATTACTCCACCTTCAGTACCGGTAGCCACCAGCGGGTGTCAACAGAGCTCTGGCTGCTCTCACCCCATCTGCAGTTCCATCAGCCACCAGCGGGTGTCAGCAGAGCTCTGGATGCTCTCACCCCATCTGCAGTTCCATCAGCCACCAGCGGGTGTCAGCAGAGGTCTGGCTGCTCTCACCCCATCTGCAGTTCCATCAGCCACCAGCGGGTGTCAGCAGAGCTCTGGCTGCTCTCACCCCATCTGCAGTTCCATCAGCCACCAGCGGGTGTCAGCGGAGCCCTGGATGCTCTCACCCCATCTGCAGTTCCATCAGCCACCAGCGGGTGTCAGCAGAGCTCTGGCTGCTCTCACCCCATCTGCAGTTCCATCAGCCACCAGCAGGTGTCAGCAGAGCCCTGGATGCTCTCACCTCATCTGCAGTTCCATCAGCCACCAGCGGGTGTCAGCAGAGGTCTGGCTGCTCTCACCCCATCTGCAGTTTCATCAGCCACCAGCGGGTGTCAGCAGAGCTCTGGATGCTCTCACCCCATCTGCAGTTCCATCAGCCACCAGCGGGTGTCAGCAGCGCCCTGGATGCTCTCACCTCATCTGCAGTTCCATCAGCCACCAGCGGGTGTCAGCAGAGCCCTGGATGCTCTCACCCCATCTGCAGTTCCATCAGCCACCAGCGGGTGTCAGCAGAGCTCTGGATGCTCTCACCCCATCTGCAGTTCCATCAGCCACCAGCGGGTGTCAGCAGAGCTCTGGCTGCTCTCACCCCATCTGCAGTTCCATCAGCCACCAGCGGGTGTCAGCAGAGCTCTGGCTGCTCTCACCCCATCTGCAGTTCCATCAGCCACCAGCAGGTGTCAGCAGAGCCCTGGATGCTCTCTCTCCCCATCATCTGCTGCACCTGGTGTGAGGGCTATTTAAGTAGGATCTGCCCTCCACCTGGTGCAGCAGGATTTAGTTTTTTTTTGCCTTGGTGACTTCCTTGTAGCTATTGGAACCTGAATCTGTACCTCAGCTATGTCGCCTGTCCTAGTCCTGCAGGTGAGTGCGCCAGCACATTAGGGCTTCAGTTATTCCTTCAGTTTGCTTTGTTTTTGTCCCTTTTTCTGAACTTCACTTGACAACTTCATTGTCGTGTCTTTGCTCTGACCAAACTCTGCTCCCTGGCGGAGAGTTCATATTAGAGAACTCTCCGGCCTGACAGTTGTATTTGGCAATCAGCCCACAGGGTGTTGTTAGCTGGGTCAATGAGCCCGAATGCCCCCCCCACCCCGGATGTTCCCGTCCATTAAAGGTTTTCCCTCCACACGGTCTCATTGCCCATGATAGCATGCCGCTGGGTGTTATCCTTGTTCATTTCCGTTGCCGACCTCATCTTGCTTGACCACTTTGTGACTGCCGCCTGGACCGACACCTGCCTCTACCCTGACCACGAATCTGTTTCATCCCTAGTGCTGTGTACCCTTGACCTCCCGGCTTGACCCTTGGCTTGACCTTCGACTCTTCTCTTGTCTCTCCCTTTGGTGCTGCACTTAGTAAAGACTGATGACCCCGGCTTTCCCGACGTCGCCCAGTCTTGCCTCTGGTTCATCCACCTTCACCCCTGTAAGTTAACAAACTTTGTGCTACTAAGTCCTGGGGCCAGGGCTGTATTTACCATTAGGCAGCCCTAGGCACGTGCCTAGGGTGGCAACCTGAAAGGGGGGGGGGGGCGCTACCCTTAGTAATGTAGTAAAAAGGAAATTGCAACTCTCATATCCTGAACATTAATGCCTCCTAACAAGCACCCCCCAGCCACAGAAGGATGCAGAGTGTATTTATGTGAAGGGGGGCAATGGGTTGAACACAGGCCAGAGCATCTCCCCTCCACTGCTTTGGTCATGTGACTCCTGAATGTCAGAATGCAATAAAAGTTGGAACATGCTTGTCACCTTATCTGCATTTCCCCCTTTGTGCAATCTCCCTCCTCCACACATACTCTGCATCTAGCCCATCGCATGCTTACCAACTTTTCAGGGTGGGAAAGAGGGACAACTTGTAATTAGGTCACGCCCCCTCATTGATTGATAGAGAGGAGAAACATTGTAACAGTTACAATAGAAACACTTTGAATAGGCAAATGAATCATTTATTGCTGCAGATCTGCATGTTACACCTCAAAGAGGGACAATATGTAAATGAAGCCACACCCACTCATTGAGGGATGGATAAATCCACGCCCCTCATCGAGGGATAGATGAAGCCACGCCCCCTCATTGAGGGATGGATGATGCCACACCCCCACCAAGGGATAGATGAAGCCACGCCCCTCACTGAGGGATATATGAAGCCACGCCCCCTCATTGAGGGATGGATGAAGCCACACCCCCACTGAGGGATAGATGAAGCCATGCCCCTCACTGAGGGATAGATGAAGCCACACACCCCCATTGAGGGATGGATGAAGCCACACACCCCCCATTGAGGGATGGGTGAAGCCACGCCCCCTCATTGAGGGATGGGTGAAGCCACGCCCCCTCATTGGAGGATGGATAGGAAATACATTGTAACAGTTACAATAGAAACACTTTGAACAGGTAAATGAATCATTTATTGCTGCAGATCTGCATGTTACAGGGGGACATGGGGCAGTCCCTCCAAATCAGGGACACTTGGGAGGTATGCCATAACATCCTTTCCCCCTACACACTTTTCTTTCTATGAAACGTGACCCAACTTAAAAAAAGGAGCAGCAAACACTTAAAGTGCCTAGGGCACCATGAACACCAGATACGGCCCTGCCTGGGGCAAGTGTGTTTGGCAAGGCGCATAAAGCGTCCCAGCAGACGGGGGCTTGGCTATAGGTGAAGCTAGCAGCGGAGATTGGGGGTTGTGGACTTACCTAGAAGGCGGGTGTCCCACGGGGCTTGACTATAAATTATTATGCAGAACACATTTACTTCCCCCTGCAGGTGGCTGCCCATAGTGCAGGTCTATGGTTGCCTAATGGGAAATAAGGCCAGGGCTGCAGGCCTTGGGAGCACATTTAGGCCATTCACGTTACTCCCAGTAGCACAAGCGACCTGCGGCCTTGTTCACAAATGGCACCTTAGGCACTTTGGGGAGTTGGCTGCTCCACTTGTTTCATGAGTAAATCAGTTAAACGTTAGTGTGCCGAAAATTAAGAGCAGAGGGGTACAATATTCTGCCCACACTATTATCCCAGATTAGGACCGGTGTGATGTTTCCTTTAACATAGACATAGAAGGTTGACGTAGAAGACATAGAAGGTTCCTCGTGTAGACCTCATTATAGCATTGAGGTCTCTGGACCAACCTCCGGCTCCGGCTTTCATTGCCTCGAAGGCAAATGTAAGTTGCTGGAGTGTTAGGGGAGCAAGTGTAAACAATTTAATCTAATATCTCCTTGAATGGTTCCCAAATGCGTATGTAACCAATTTTACACCTGAATAACTAAAATAATAATAATATTATATATATTTACCCTGCCTGGCTCGACTAAAATAGGCAAACAAATATAAAAATATTATTAATATCTGGCCAACGATAACACAATGGATACACGCAAGACACTGGAGACTCTTTGGACTTCCGGTATAGATAAAGGACACTGAGACAGATAGTAAATATTCAGATATATTGTTGGAAAATGTCAAAAGAAAATGCAATTTAACCTACATGCAGCACCATATATATTAGCCACTAATGGGTGGATTTACAGCATAAACAACATTGTGAGCCAAAATCACACGAGGAATGTATAGTTACAACCACGCAGAAAAGAAAAGAACAACACAAGTTAAATAGACACCCAAAACAATGCTAAAAGAAATGGCTAGTGATTGCAACACAGTGATATCCCCTGGCAGCACTAACCAGTGTTAGCTATGGCACAACATCAGTAGCAGCTCTCCCTGTTACCTGCCTGGGTCACTCTTCTAGCCTGTCTCTCAAGTTCCTCTCAGCTCCCTCAGTGGTTGGTCTCTTCCCGCGAATCTATAGCAAGGCCCTTCTCATGTGCTCGCAGTCTCTCCTCCTTGCATTCTATCCCCCCTTCTTGACTTCTCTCCCCAATATCCGTTTGATCTCTGGTCTTATCCCTCCTTCTTGACTTTTTTGGTTTGATCTCTGGTCTTATCCCCCCTTCTTGACTTCTCTCCCCCAGATCCCCAATATCCGTTTGATCTCTGGTCTTCCTCCTCTTTAATGACTGGTCTTCCTCGTTTGACTACTCTAAACTTGTCCCAACCTGCTTTGCTTGTTAGAATGAAACGGATTTTATTGCTTAGTCTCAGAATGCTGGTACTATCTACTGTGAATACAGTTCCTGCCCAGCAACCTAGGCCTGCTGATATTCTACGCAGCTTCCCACTGATGTCATGCCATGAACTATTTTGCTGTATATCCCTATATTTCATATATGAGCAAAATTAGTAATGTTCTCTTCCACCCCCTATATCACTGTATATTTACACAAGGGCTTCCTTGGTCTCCCACAGGTATACCATGTAATCTTAAGTCCCATCCATTAACCCTTTAAGTGCCAGCCTACAGAGATTTTTTGTCACACTCTGTTGCCCGACTACGTTTCACGTTTTTGCGCTACACATGTTCAACCTTGATTTTTGAAGGGATTTCCAGGGATTTTCCAGAAAAATCATATATTGTTTTTTTTCAGCAGTGGCTTCAACATGAAATGTCTTGTTTGGCCTTTTTTTAGTGTATTCTCAATACTTTTGCGTTATGTGCAAAAAAAAAAATAAAAATAAATCTATTTTTTACAATTTGTCGTTTTTTTTTGTAATAAAAAATGTACGTTTGTTAATAAGATAATATTGCGTGTGAAAGCCCTATTACTCCCGGTTACAACGGTACCACATATGTATTGGTATACACCCTTTCCTGCCCAGGAGACTCCCCCAAACTGAAACAGCAGATTAGGAGGTTTCAGATAGGATACAACTATGCAATATGATTGCATAGTTGCAAGGGGTTAACTTAAAAAAAATAGGGTCCCCCTCCCAGGGGGGGGGTCATTTTTTTTGTAATTTTAAGGGTTAAAAACCCTTAAAATCCCCCCAAAATGATGTAGGGTCCCCCTTACCCAGCATTACCGATCCGGACCAGCTATGGGGGCTTGTAGAACAGGGTGCAGGGGCCAGCGTTGGTGGCCCCTGGCCCTGCAGGCTACTGGCCCACATGGCCACTAAGTGGCCCGGGCCCTTCTGCCTCCCCGGCCGTTGGGGAGGCAGGTAATGGGGGGCTGGGGGTTTTGGCAAGTCACCCGCTAGCTGCAGGTGATTGCCAGCCCCAGAGCCTTGTGAACTGGTATAAGGGGGTCTCATGGACCCCTTACCAGTTCACAAAGGGTTAAGTAAAAATAAAGACACAGACACAAAATTCTTTATTTATTCTTTTTTCACTTATACTTACCCGTTTGCCTGCGCCGCTGCAGATGACACTTGTCGGTAGTGATCGGAGCAGGGAGGGTGGGAGGCAGAGAGATCAGAGCCACCCTGCCTGCCACCCTCCCTGCTCCGTTTGCTACCGACAAGTGACAGAGCGAAGCTCGGGTGTGACACTATGAGGAGTGGGATGATGTCACAAGTGGGCAGGGCTAGGGGTGGGGCCAGCGCCGGCCGAAGAGGATGGTGAGGGCCCGTTGCTGGGTCCTCACCCAAAGTGTGGTAAGTCTAGGGGGGGATCAGAGCCCCCCCTGGTGAAGAGAAGACCCGGGGTTTATGTCATTTTTATTTTTTCTTTCAGATGGCGCGGGGGGGGGGGGCTATTCCGGGCTCCCTCCTGAAGATTAGGGGCCCGGGGGTAGAAATCAAACAGGTGATGATTGAAGAGAATCGCTGGCAATTTCAGACGGTGGGGCAGGTGAGTCTCACGTAGCTGGCACTAGAAGGGTTAATAGGAACAGCATTACATTTATGCATGGGAGTATGGTCTTCCTCATCCTCAATCTCATCCTGACCTTCACCTTTAAGACCCATAATAGACAATCCCAACTTCCCCCCAGGTATAGAAGACTCTGGGCCAAATCCTGGACCTCAACAAACTCCGGGCTCTAGACTTCTGAATTCAGGATCGGTGGAAGAGTCAACAAAAAATTAAAGATATGGCCGGAAGGTCTCTTTGAGTTTGGAGAACCCTGCGGGTTGGAGACTTTTTGTCAGCCCTGAGAGATTTCACATAGTGGGGAATCCAAAAGCAGGAGGAAGAGATGGCGCAGCGCGAGGTATAAACCTCTCGCCCCTCTATTCCTTGCAAGTAGAAATTCTCTCTCTGTAATTGGTTTATCATACACTAGTGAATGTTACAATCACAGACTATAACCTAACCCTGCTGTGGGGAAGGATGGTTCATCTCTGTTTGTTACATTGCACAGCAGGAGGGAGAGATGTCGCAGCGCGAGGTATAAACCTCTCGGCCCTCTATTCCTTGCAAGTAGAAATGCTCTCTCTGTAATTGGTTAATCATATACCAGTGAATGTTGCAATCACAGACTATAACCTAACCCTGCTGTGGGGAAGCATGATTCATCTCTGTTTGTTACATTGCACAGCAGGAGGGAGAGATGTCGCAGCGCGAGGTATAAACCTCTCGGCCCTAAATTCCTTGCAAGCTGAAATGCTCCCTTTGTAATTGGTTAATCATACATTAGTGAACCATACAATCACAGACTATAACCTAACCCTCCTGCTGGAAAGGATTATTCATCTCTGCTTGTTACATTACACAGCAGGAGGGAGGGATGGCGCAGCGCGAGGTATAAACCTCTCGGCCCTAAATTCATTGCAAGTATAAATGCTCCCTCTGTCATGGTTAATCATACACTAGTGAATGTTACAATCACAGACTATAACCTAACTCTGCTGTGGGAAAGGATGATTAATCTCTGTTTGTTACATCGCACAGCAGGAGGGAGAGATGGTGCAGCACAAGGTATAAACCTCTCGGCTCTAAATTCATTGCAAGTATAAATGCTCCCTCTGTAATTGGTTAATCATACACTAGTGAATGTTACAATCACAGACTATAACCTAACTCTGCTGTGGGGAAGCATGATTCATCTCTGTTTGTTACATTGCACAGCAGGAGGGAGAGATGGTGCAGCACAAGGTATAAACCTCTCGGCCCTATATTCCTTGCAAGTAGAAATGCTCCCTTTGTAATTGGTTAATCATACACTAGTGAACCATATAATCACAGACTATAACCAAACCCTCCTGCTGGAAAGTTTGATTCATCTCTGCTTGTTACATTACACAGCAGGAGGGAGAGATGGCGCAGCGCGAGGTATAAACCTCTCAGCCCTATATTACTTGCAAGTAGAAATTTTCTCTCTGTAATTGGTTAATCATACACTACTGAATCATACAATCACAGACTATAACCTAACCCTGCTGCGGGGAAGGATGATTCATCTCTGTTTGTTACATTGCACAGCAGGCGAGAGAGATGGCGTAGCGCGAGGTATAAGCCTCTCGGCCCTAAATTCATTGTGATTTGTGATTTTATTTTTTGATTGGTATCGTGATATACATCAGTGGTTCCCCTTTGGGATGCCTAATAATATATACAGGTGATTATATTTTCATATTATTTTTTAATTGGTGAGTAGAGTAGATTGATATGTTTGTTATGTTGTTATGGTTGGGAATATTCATTCTTAATTGATTGTTTGACTAGGAGCACTTGCAATTTATAAATGAATAGATTTTATAGTGATCCGGATCATAGGCAGGATTTGCACATGCTCAGTTGCACTGTTGGAACCCTTTGTTGAATGATTTAGCACATATATATTTATGCAATTGATATCAATTAGTGTGTGAGACTCTCCACGTCGCCTACACACCATTGTGTAGCTTTGTCGTGTGTGTTATTCCATTTATGTGTTTTTTTAAAGTGGACCACTTTCACTATCCTGGGTTTTGG
This sequence comes from Gastrophryne carolinensis, assembly GCA_027917425.1. NCBI lineage: Eukaryota > Metazoa > Chordata > Amphibia > Anura > Microhylidae > Gastrophryne > Gastrophryne carolinensis. The sequence continues at coordinate 2,915,884 of CM051236.1, read as the reverse complement.
TCCACCTCCGCTGTATGAAACCCCCCCCCGATCACCCTAAATAACTCACCTCACCCCGCTCCTACGCGAGCGCTCGTCCAATCAGAGCGCTCAAAGTCGCTGTGGTATGTACAGACAAGCGGCGGACAACCACAGCGGCTCTAAGCGCGCTGGAGGCCGCGTCTCGCGCTTCCTTCTAACAGGCAGCGCGCCCTGCTAGAGGGAACCGTGAGATGCGGCCGCGGCCCACGCATGCGCCGTTGGAACGGGGATAAGGTAAGGTTTCTGGGCTTCCTGGGGGGGTTTCACCCCGCGGGGCATCCCGATTTCGGATGCCCCGCCGGGAGGGATCTGATCGGCCGATCCCCCCTGGGTGTTGGTCCACTTTAAGGAATTTTAATATGTTGAGTGTATTGTATGTAGTGATTATAAATATGTAATTAATAAAAATGTATTTTTTGATCAATTTAGTTGAGTGCCTCCCTACGTACATTTTTTGCCCCACCACATAGTGACTTGGCTTAGATTTTGCTTCTACTCAGTCACTTTGCATTGTGTTCATTTTTCTTACTTTGCAGGATCCCCAGCTGCCCAAAACAATACAATTCAATGCATTGTTCGCCAAGTACATGGTGCGATGGCATCTACACAATGCAACATATATTTACTGTTACATAGAAATTGAAACAGAGATACAAAGTACATTGGGTGTAGTGGTGAACAAGAGATACAGGGGTTCTTACATAGTGCAAGTGATACCATCTAATACAAACCATTTGGGCCTGGGGCTTATGACGCCTGGCCCTTTTTAAGGGTGTGGACAGCCAAAGGAAAGAAACCATTCCTAGACCTAGAAGTCCTGCAAGCTGGCACCGCAAGCCGCCGCCCAGATGGTAGATACTGGAATAGGGCATGTCCAGGGTGGGAGGGGTCTCGAAGGATCTTTTCCGCCCGTGACCTTGTTCTGCATCTATGCAGGTCCTGCAGGGATGGGAAGGGGGCTCCAATTATTCTTTGTGCAGTGTTGATCGTTTTTTTGGAGTCTACACTTTTTAGTTGCTCCATCAAACCAGACAGAAAAGGAAAAGCATAGAATGGAACCTATGACAGCATTAAAGAAGAGCTCTAACAGCTTTTTTTCACAGTCCCGTCTTCTTCAGCAGCCTAAGCAAAAAAACGTGTATAGGTTTTCCAATCAAAAAGTCTCTAAAAATATGACTCTCGATGACCCCAGGCTTTAGCTTCTTAATTTCCCAGCTGTAGTGACAGTTCCCTCTTGTCGTTCTGGCCAGGAGGATCTCAGAGGGTTTGGCAGCTCCCAGTGGCCTCCCGACGTTTATCATATATAGACTTACGCGTCCAACCTTCACTGCTGCCTGAAGATGTAGAGCAAAACAAGGCGCTCGCACTCCATCATGTCATCACTAATCTCTCATAAGGTCGGGGCAGGGCAATGGGTGACCAGATAGTAAAGAAAATAGAGTGTCATGGAGGGCACCTGTGGCATCACCCTCCATTTATCAGATATCGCCATATATATGTTGACTCACTAATGGTAAGAAGTGTTGGAGATATGATACTTTGCAACAGCTTACAGCTTGTCTTTCAATGTGACTAGTGACTTGTTAGATTTATTGCAGCTTGCAGCTATTACAGGTTATGACACTAGATGGCGCTGTGACCAGTGCTTGAAGTGGACCAAAACCGATGACAATCGATTTCCTGCATCCTGGGGCATCCACAATCAGGATACCCTGCTGTGTGAAACCCCCCAGGTCGCACGAGCTGCATCCCCGCTTTCCCTCTAGCAGGGCGGGTGCCCAAGCCAGACAGTTCTGAATAGCCGACGCAGGCAGGTAGCAGGGGATGCGGCTGTCAGTGCGCTTGGAGCCGCTCACCTTAGACGAAGGCTTAGACAATGTGACGTCAGCGTATCCGAGAGCGTTGATTGGACAAGTGGCTGTGCATGCGCCATAGGACCGGGAAGAGGTGAGTTGGTTTCGGCGACCTGGGGGGGGGGTTCAAACAGTGGGGCACCCCCAACCGGGCTGCCCCCAAGGACCAAAACCCAGGATAGTCAACTGTAGATTCTGTGCATATTACTGCTGGGTTGTATTTCCTGTGTATCAACCTGTGATTTCTATGACTGCTACTTCCTTCTCTTCCTGTCTGTGCGCTTAGCCACCATGTAAGGTGACATTCTCTTACTGTATTCATCTTCCAGTAAAGCCAGCTCCTGTTATACCACTAATGTCTGTCTGGATTACGAGTCACCCCCTCCCCCCCCCCCCCCCCCATGCACCCAGTGCACACACTCAAGTAGTTGGCAGTAGGTGGTGATCACTCCCTCGCTGGGATGTCTGATATGTTCTGTAGAAATACAATTCTCTAAAATATGACAGCAATCCATGGGAAGTGCCTCTGATATGGTTGTAATGGTTACTGCAAGTATGTTGCAGATGCAAAATTCTTTATTTGGGCTCCACATACCCATCCATCAATGGCCGGGGCTCTCCATACCTCTTCATCAGTGACTGGGGTCCCATCACTGACTGTAGCTATCCATAACCCCCAATCATAGATTGTGGCTCTCCATAATCCTCCATCACAGACTGGGGCTCTCCATATCACTTCATTATAGAATGGGACTCTCCATAATCCTCCATCACAGACTGGGGCTCTCCATATCACTTCATTACAGACTGGGACTCTCCATAACCCTCCATCACAGACTGGGGCTCTTCATAAGCCCCCGTCACTGAGTGGAGATCTCTATAACCTTCCATCATAGACTGGAGCTCTCCATGACCCTCCATCACTGACTGGATCACTTCATAACCCTCCATCACAGACTGGGGCTTTTCATAACCCACTAACTCTGAGTGGGCTCTCCATAGCCCTCCGTCACTTCCTGGGGCCCTATCACTGACTGTGGCTCTCTATACCCCTTCATCACATACTGGGCCTCTCCAGACCCTCTGTCACATACTGAGCATCTCCATACCCCCTGTCAGAGACTAGACCTTTCATAACCCTCCATCACTGACTGGAGCCCTCCATACCCCTCCATCGCTGTCTGGAGCCCTCCATACCCCTCCATCACTGACTGGAGCTCGCTATACCCCTCCATCACTGACTGGAGCTCGCTATACCCCTCCATCGCTGTCATGAGCCCTCCATACCCCTCCATCACTGACTGGAGCTCGCTATACCCCTCCATCGCTGACTGGAGCCCTCCATACCCCTCCATTGCTGACTGGAGCCCTCCATACCCCTCCATCACTGACTGGAGCTCGCTATACCCCTCCATCGCTGTCTGGAGCCCTCCATACCCCTCCATCACTGACTGGAGCTCGCTATACCCCTCCATCGCTGTCTGGAGCCCTCCATACCCCTCCATCACTGACTGGAGCTCGCTATACCCCTCCATCACTGACTGGAGCTCGCTATACCCCTCCATCACTGACTGGAGCTCGCTATACCCCTCCATCACTGTCTGGAGCCCTCCATACCCCTCCATCACTGACTGGAGCTCGCTATACCTCTCCATCACTGACTGGAGCTCGCTATACCCCTCCATCACTGACTGGAGCTTTTTATACCTCTCCATCACTGATTGGAGCTCTCCATACCCCTCCATCACTGACTGGAGCCCTCCATACCTCTCCATCACATACTGGAGCCCTCCATAACCCTCCACTACTGACTGGAGCCCTCCACACCCCTCCATCACTGACTGGAGCTCTCCACACCCCTCCATCACTGACTGGAGCCTTCTATACCCCGCCATCACATACTGGAGCCCTCTGTAACCCTCCATCACTGACTGGAGCCCTCCATATTCCCCCATCACTTACTGGAGCACTCCATACCCCTCCATGACATACTGGGGCCCTCCATAACCCTCCACCACTGACTGGAGCCCTCCATATTCCTCCATCACTGACTGGAGCCCTTCACACCCCTCCATCACTGACTGGAGCCCTCCACACCCCTCCACCACTGACTGGAGCCTTCTATACCCCTCCATCACTGACTGGAGCTCTTCATACCCCTCCCTCACTGACTTGAGCCCTCCATACCCCTCCATCACTGACTGGAGCCCTCCATACCCCTTCATCACTGACTGGAGCTCTCCATACCCCTCCATCACTAACTTGAGCCCTCCATACCCCTCCACCACTGACTGGAGCCCTCCATACCCCTCCACCACTGACTGGAGCCCTCCATACCCCTCCACCACTGACTGGAGCCCTCCATACCCCTCCACCACTGACTGGAGCCCTCCATACCCCTCCATCCCATACTGGAGCCCTCCATAACCCCCCACCACTGACTGGAGCCCTCCACACCCCTCCATCACTAACTGGAGCCCTCCATACCCCCCATCACTGACTGGAGCTCGCTATACCCCTCCATCACTGACTGGAGCCCTCCATACCCCCCAACACTGAATGGAGCTCTCCATACCCCTCCATCACTGACTGGAGCTCTCCATACCCCTCCATCACTGACTGGAGCCCTCCATACCTCTCCATCCCTGACTGGAGCCCTCCATACCCCTCCACCACTGACTTGAGCCCTCCACCCCCCTCCATCAGTGACTGGCATAAACCACTTGGCTCACCTATATGAATCTATATAAAACCTCTCTTCTGGTTACAGAATCCTGAATTTAATGAATCTACCCCTTGCACAAAAGCAAATGCGCACCTCCCCGACCTGGTGCCCCGCCCCGTCTTACTCATCTTCCTTCCTTACCCTCTTCTCTACTTTTTCTTTCTTTTATCCCTCTCTTCTTTTTACAGTCATTAAAAGATCATTTTAGCTTTTACGCTTCACATACTGCTGCTTGTAAAATCTATAGAAGGACGTATGGCATCCGGGGAATGTTATTACCATCCTTTATAGAAAGGAAGTCTTGTGACTATGATCCATATGTTGTGTCCTTGTCAGTCCACTGTAATAAGGATGACCTTAACATTGCTGCATATCCCCTGAATCTTCTATACAACAGTGTTACTGGCTGTGGAGATTGGGGGGTGCAGGCTCACAACGAAGATAGGTTTTCTTGGGGTCTGACAAGGACATTACACATTGTTCCTCTTTAGGTCGCTATTATACATTATATATATATATATATATATATATATATATATATATATATATATATAATTATTATTTTTTTCTTACAGAAAAACCCAAGTGAAGTCTGTAATGGGGACCCCCAACTCTACCTGCTTCCGCCCTTCCTCTTTCATGCTGTTGGGAATCCCCGGGTTGGAACACTTCCATGTTTGGATCTCCATTCCTTTCTGCTTGATCTTCCTCTTGGCCATCATCGGGAACTATGTCGTCCTGCTCATCATCATCATGGACTCCACTCTCCATCAGCCCATGTATTTCTACTTCACTGCTCTGGCTTTTGTTGACCTCATACTGGCCAACTCCACCATGCCCAAGCTCTTCAGCATCTTCTGGTTCCAGCAGAACGAAATTTCATTTCATTTGTGTCTCATCCAGATGTTCCTGATCCACGCCTTCTCCACCACGGAATCCGGGATCTTCCTGGCCATGGCTTACGATCGTTATGTAGCCATTTGCAATCCTCTCCGTTATTCTGTCATACTGACGTTAGGCGTTGTTATTCAAAGTGGAGTCCTGGCGCTGATGCGGGGGTTGGTGTACATCCTGCCGCTGCCGCTTTTCGTTCTGAAGATCCAGCGATACACCAGTAACGTCATTGAGCACTCGTATTGCGAGCATATGGCGGTGGTAAGACTGTCCTGCTTGGACGCCTCACTGAACGACCATCTTGGCATGACCATCGGCTTCCTGGTGTTGGTCATGGATTCCCTTTTGATTATGTTCTCTTATGTGATGATTCTTCGAGCCGTTTTAAAGCTGAGCAAACAAGCCGGACGAAAGGCCTTCGGGACGTGTATCTGCCACATCTGCGCCATCCTGGCTTTCTACATCCCAATTCTATGTTCTTCTATGGTGCACAGATTTGGGGAGAGAGTTCCTCGACATATTCATATATTTCTGGCGGATTTCTACCTCCTGGTGCCCCCGTTGCTGAACCCGATGGTTTATGGGGTCAGGACTAAGCAGATCCGAAGGAGGGTGCTAATGATATTATCCTAGCAGTGTGGGAGCATTAGCAATGGGCCATTTTTCTTTAACTAAAAGAAACCTGTATGGACCTCGACGAAGCTCCCATGGTTGAAACGAAGCGTCAGTAGACAGAGGCCCCAGCCCTCTGAGGGTGAGGACCCTGTGTGGTATCATATCAGTCCCACTAGGCCCGCAGCATGTGATGAGCGGAGTGTGATCCAGGACATTGCAGGAGTAGGTGGCCAGTGAATGGCACCAGGGCCGGCGTCAGCCTCCGGGAAGGCAGGGCAGCTGCCGGGGGCCCCCACCCTCCAGGGGGCCCACTCACAGGATCAGACTTTGTGGTGTGTGATGGCGATGGACTAGGAGGGCACCGCCACAGCTGGTGCCCACATCTTCTCGAATGGCTCCACACAACGGGGCATCTCAGTTTAGATTCCAGGGGAGGAATTGCTGTTTTGTTCTGCTTTTAATTTGCCCACCTCAGCTGATCCTATCCCTGGAGCATCCCAATCTGTGACACCTTGCTGTGTGAGCCTCCTGGGATCTCTGTTATACCCACTATTCAACCAATTCCACCCCTGAGTTTTTGGGATGCCCCTGTTTGTCCGTTATATATCCAACTAGCGATCCCACAGTGTATTCACCAGTTTGAGGTAAGTAAAGAACAAAGGGTCAGGGGGGGTCACACAAGGGGGCATCCAAAATCAGGAGAATCTGGATTCATTTAGACTCCAAGGTCAGGTTTAAAGGGGTTTGGTGTACTTCAAGGTAGACCAAAACTAGAGTTTTGGTCCAAATAGTGTAATCCTTAGGGGGCATCCAGATTTAGGACATCCCTCGGTGATGTGACGTGACTCTTTACCACAAAGGGGTCCACTGAGACCATTCCGCCCAAGGGCCCACGTAAACCTGGAGTCGGCCCTGAATGGCACCAAGGTGTCAGTGTCAGTGTGGACAGTTGGTCCCAGAACGGCAAGGCTAACAGTATCTCACACAGCCACTGCAGTTCAGCTTTACTGGCCAATCACTCTCAACTTATAACAATTATAAATAATATTGGTGATTCACTAACAGGGACATTCTCAGGCTTTTTTCTTATGAATTGAATTTTTTTTACAACTCATACTGAATCGAGGACATTGTATGTATTTGCTTATTTATTGTTGAATATAGTTATATACTGATTAAATAGTGATCCCTTGCGGGCACCGGGCAATATTTATTGGAATTTATTTGGCTTTCTTTGTATTGGCGCATTTATAATAAGAGTTATTCTCTGTATTGAGACTGTGATATGCAATTCCGTTGTGGACGTGACATGATTCATTTGCCTATTCAAAGAGTTTCTATTGTTGGAACTGTTACAATGTATCTCCTATCCATCCTTCAATGAGGGGGTGTGGCTTCATCCATCCTTCAATGAAGGGGCGCGGCTTCATCCATCCCTCAATGAAGGGGCGCGGCTTCATCCATCCCTCAATGAAGGGCGTGGCTTCATTTACATATTGTTGCTCTTTGAGGTGTAACATGCAGATCTGATTCTCTGGCAAAATCGATCATGATTCCAGAAATGCTGGGTGAAAATGTAGGTGTCATTGTTTTTAAGTGTTTGTGTTTTTAATTCAGTGGAATGACATTAATAAAAGAATTATTGTTAATCTATTATTTGCTACGCCCTTTGTTAAAGCCTTTTCGTGCCTATATGCAGTATTACTGGCCAAGTACACAAGTGCTGCTAATTTGATAGGACTTCATTGGTGGACACAGAGGATAATCATGTCTTGGTTCATGTGACTCATTAAAATGGACCAAAAGCCTCGCACTGGTGAAAAAAAACTCCCTTTCCCCAACTGCATTCATGATACTCAATCATTGTCAGCACTTACATTTGCTTCTGCAACCTAAACCACTGCCTCAGCAATTTTCTCCCAGTCATCTTGGAATACCCGGGAGGCTTCTTCCTTCCCATCCCAGCCATGCTGCTACCTGGGCTTAACCCACATAACCCATAATGCATACCTCCCAATTTTTCAGGGTGGACAATTGTTAAATTAGGCCACACCCCTTAATTAGGGGTTGGATAGTAGATAGGGTGTAACAGTTACAACAATAGAAACACTTTGAATAGGCAAATTATCCAATTGATGCATATTTGCATGTTACTCCTCAAAGAGGGACAGTATGTAAATGAAGTCACGCCCCCTCGCTGATGGATGGATGAAACCACGCCCCCTCGCTGATGGATAGATAAAGCCACGCCCCCTCATTGAGGGATAGATGAAGCCACACTCTCTCATTGAGGGATAGATGAAGCCACGCTCTCTCATTGAGGGATAGAAGAAGCCACACTCTCTTATTGAGGGATGGATGACGCCACACTCTCTCATTGAGGGATAGATGAAGCCACGCTCTCTCATTGAGGGATAGATGAAGTCACACTCTCTCATTGAGGGATAGATGAAGCCACACTCTCTCATTGAGGGATAGAAGAAGCCACACTCTCTCATTGAGGGATGGATGAAGCCACTTTCTCTCATTGAGGGATAGATGAAGCCACGCCCCCTCATTGAGGGATAGATGAAGCCACACCCCTCATTGAGGGATAGAAGAAGCCACACTCTCTCATTGAGGGATAGATGAAGTCACACTCTCTCATTGAGGGATAGATGAAGCCACGCTCTCTCATTGAGGGATAGATGAAGCCACGCTCTTTCATTGAGGGATAGATGAAGCCACGCCCCCTCATTGAGGGATAGATGAAGCCACGCTCTCTCATTGAGGGATAGATGAAGCCACGCCCCCTCATTGAGGGATAGATGAAGCCACGCTCTCTCATTGAGGGATAGATGAAGTCACACTCTCTCATTGAGGGATAGATGAAGTCACACTCTCTCATTGAGGGATAGATGAAGCCACGCTCTCTCGTTGAGGGATAGATGAAGCCACGCTCTTTCATTGAGGGATAGATGAAGCCACGCCCCCTCATTGAGGGATAGATGAAGCCACGCTCTCTCATTGAGGGATAGATGAAGCCACGCCCCCTCATTGAGGGATAGATGAAGCCACGCTCTCTCATTGAGGGATAGATGAAGCCACGCCCCCTCATTGAGGGATAGATGAAGCCACGCTCTCTCATTGAGGGATAGATGAAGCCACGCCCCCTCATTGAGGGATGAATGAAACCACGTCGCCTCATTGAGCGATAGATGAAGCCACGCTCTCTCATTGAGGGATAGATGAAGCCACGCTCTCTCATTGAGGGATAGATGAAGCCACACTCTCTCATTGACAGATAGATGAAGCCACACTCTCTCATTGACGGATAGATGAAGCCACACTCTCTCATTGAGGGATAGATGAAGCCACACTCTCTCATTGAGGGATAGATGAAGCCACACCCTCTCATTGAGGGATAGATGAAGCCACGCTCTCTCATTGAGGGATAGATGAAGCCACGCTCTCTCATTGAGGGATAGATGAAGTCACACTCTCTCATTGAGGGATAGATGAAGCCACACTCTCTCATTGAGGGATACATGAAGCCACACTCTCTCATTGAGGGATGGATGAAGCCACGCTCTCTCATTGAGGGATAGATGAGGCCACGCTCTCTCATTGAGGGATAGATGAAGCCACGCTCTCTCATTGAGGGATAGATGAAGCCACGCTCTCTCATTGAGGGATAGATGAAGCCACACTCTCTCATTGAGGGATAGATGAAGCCACACTCTCTCATTGAGGGATAGATGAAGCCACACTCTCTCATTGAGGGATAGATGAAGCCACACTCTCTCATTGAGGGATAGATGAAGCCACACTCTCTCATTGAGGGATAGATGAAGCCACACTCTCTCATTGAGGGATAGATGAGGCCACGCTCTCTCATTGAGGGATAGATGAAGCCACGCTCTCTCATTGAGGGATAGATGAAGCCACGCTCTCTCATTGAGGGATAGATGAAGCCACACTCTCTCATTGAGGGATAGATGAAGCCACAGTCTCTCATTGAGGGATAGATGAAGCCACGCTCTCTCATTGAGGGATAGATGAAGCCACACTCTCTCATTGAGGGATGGATGAAGCCACGCTCTCTCATTGAGGGATAGATGAAGCCACGCTCTCTGATTGAGGGATAGATGAAGCCACGCTCTCTCATTGAGGGATAGAAGAAGCCACACTCTCTTATTGAGGGATGGATGACGCCACACTCTCTCATTGAGGGATAGATGAAGCCACGCTCTCTCATTGAGGGATAGATGAAGTCACACTCTCTCATTGAGGGATAGATGAAGCCACACTCTCTCATTGAGGGATAGAAGAAGCCACACTCTCTCATTGAGGGATGGATGAAGCCACTTTCTCTCATTGAGGGATAGATGAAGCCACGCCCCCTCATTGAGGGATAGATGAAGCCACACCCCTCATTGAGGGATAGAAGAAGCCACACTCTCTCATTGAGGGATAGATGAAGCCACGCCCCCTCATTGAGGGATAGAAGAAGCCACACTCTCTAATTGAGGGATGGATGAAGCCACGCCCCCTCATTGAGGGATAGAAGAAGCCACACTCTCTCATTGAGGGACAGATGAAGCCACACTCTCTCATTGAGGGATAGAAGAAGCCACACTCTCTCATTGAGGGATGGATGAAGCCACACTCTCTCATTGAGGGATAGATGAAGCCACACTCTCTCATTGAGGGATAGATGAAGCCACACTCTCTCATTGACGGATAGATGAAGCCACACCCTCTCATTGAGGGATGATGAAGCCACGCTCTCTCATTGAGGGATAGATGAAGCCGCGCTCTCTCATTGAGGGATAGATGAAGCCACACTCTCTCATTGAGGGAAAGATGAAGGCACACTCTCTCATTGAGGGATAGATGAAGCCACACTCTCTCATTGAGGGATAGATGAAGCCACGCCCCCTCATTGAGGGATAGATGAAGCCACACTCTCTCATTGAGGGATAGATGAAGCCACGCCCCCTCATTGAGGGATGAATGAAACCACGTCGCCTCATTGAGCGATAGATGAAGCCACGCCCCCTCATTGAGGGATAGATGAAGCCACGCTCTCTCATTGAGGGATAGATGAAGCCACGCTCTCTCATTGAGGGATAGATGAAGCCACGCTCTCTCATTGACAGATAGATGAAGCCACACTCTCTCATTGACGGATAGATGAAGCCACACTCTCTCATTGAGGGATAGATGAAGCCACACCCTCTCATTGAGGGATAGATGAAGCCACGCTCTCTCATTGAGGGATAGATGAAGCCACGCTCTCTCATTGACGGATAGATGAAGCCACACTCTCTCATTGAGGGATAGATGAAGCCACACTCTCTCATTGAGGGATGGATGAAGCCACGCTCTCTCATTGAGGGATAGATGAAGCCACGCCCCCTCATTGAGGGATAGAAGAAGCCACACTCTCTCATTGAGGGATGGATGAAGCCACGCTCTCTCATTGAGGGATAGATGAAGCCACGCCCCCTCATTGAGGGATAGATGAAGTCACACTCTCTCATTGAGGGATAGATGAAGCCACGCTCTCTCATTGAGGGATAGATGAAGCCACGCCCCCTCATTGAGGGATAGATGAAGTCACACTCTCTCATTGAGGGATAGATGAAGCCACGCTCTCTCATTGAGGGATAGATGAAGCCACAGTCTCTCATTGAGGGATAGATGAAGCCACGCTCTCTCATTGAGGGATAGATGAAGCCACACTCTCTCATTGAGGGATGGATGAAGCCACACTCTCTTATTGAGGGATAGATGAAGCCACGCTCTCTCATTGAGGGATTGATGAAGCCACGCTCTCTCATTGAGGGATGGATGAAGCCACACTCTCTCATTGAGGGATAGATGAAGCCACGCTGTTTCATTGAGGGATAGATGAAGCCACGCCCCCTCATTGAGGGATAGATGAAGCCACACACTCTCATTGAGGGATAGATGAAGCCACGCCCCCTCATTGAGGGATAGATGAAGTCACACTCTCTCATTGAGGGATAGATGAAGCCACGCCCCCTCATTGAGGGATAGATGAAGTCACACTCTCTCATTGAGGGATAGATGAAGCCACGCTCTCTCATTGAGGGATAGATGAAGCCACGCTCTTTCATTGAGGGATAGATGAAGCCACGCCCCCTCATTGAGGGATAGATGAAGCCACGCTCTCTCATTGAGGGATAGATGAAGCCACGCCCCCTCATTGAGGGATAGATGAAGCCACGCTCTCTCATTGAGGGATAGATGAAGTCACACTCTCTCATTGAGGGATAGATGAAGTCACACTCTCTCATTGAGGGATAGATGAAGCCACCCTCTCTCGTTGAGGGATAGATGAAGCCACGCTCTTTCATTGAGGGATAGATGAAGCCACGCCCCCTCATTGAGGGATAGATGAAGCCACGCTCTCTCATTGAGGGATAGATGAAGCCACGCCCCCTCATTGAGGGATAGATGAAGCCACGCTCTCTCATTGAGGGATAGATGAAGCCACGCCCCCTCATTGAGGGATAGATGAAGCCACGCTCTCTCATTGAGGGATAGATGAAGCCACGCCCCCTCATTGAGGGATAGATGAAGCCACACCCCCTCATTGAGGGATAGATGAAGTCACACTCTCTCATTGAGGGATAGATGAAGCCACACTCTCTCATTGAGGGATGGATAGCAGATACATTGTAACATTTACAACAATAGAAACACTTTGAATAGGCAAATTAATCATTTATTGCTGCAGATCTGCACAGAGGGACAAATGAGAGGGACAGGCGGACATGGACTCCAAATAAGGACAGTCCCTCCTAATCGGGGACACTTGGGAGGTAGGCATAATGCAAAGCCGCGGGAAACCCATCAGCACTTCCTCTTTACAGTCCACTGGCCGGTCTATAGGACAGGATCTGCCTCCGGACCATCGCCCTCCAATCACATGGGGTCCATTGGATTTAATCATACATGCAATATGGATTGCTGCACATAAATGCACACTCTCCCTGTGCATGCTGGGAAAATCCAATCTATGAACCTGCAGCGATGGCGGCAAAACGGCGATCTAAACTTCCTGCGCATAAGCTGCCACGTCATCAAGTCCTGCCACTGTACGGCCAGAAAAAGGAGCATTTCCTGCACGGGGTGGGGTTTGGCTCTGCAGGGGTCTTGGTGATAGCGCCGCCTAATGATCAGAAGACAAAGCTGCGTTTCAGTGCAGCGGGCCAAGATAATAATAATAAAAAACAGGAAATACTTAAAGGATCACTATCGCGGAATTGTGTGATAGTAAAAATATATGGCTAATGTGACGAGGGGTCACTTATACACCCGAACTGAATAAAACTCCCACAAAGCTTGTTGTTTTCTTCTTATGGTGGGAATAAAATCCAGGGGTGACAGAGGCCCCTTTCCTTCCATTAAAATAAAAAAAAATCAAGCCTGACTGGATATTTCTTGATACGGGCAGCTGATTCATCACTAACGCCAGCTAGCGACAGATGAGCGTCTGTAGCAGCATTTCAGAGCGCCCGCTAGTAGTCACTGTGCTCGGCCGTGGGTCGCTAGTTTATAGCGTCGGGCAGGCTGATTCATCACTAACGCCAGGTAGCGACAGATGAGCGTCTGTAGCGGCATTTTCAGAGCGCCCGCTAGTAGTCGCTGTGCTCGGCTGTGGGTCGCTAGTTTATAGCGACGGGCAGGCTGATTCATCACTAGCGCCAGGTAGCGACAGATGAGCGTCTGTAGTGGCATTTCAGAGCGCCCGCTAGTAGTCGCTGTGCTCGGCCGTGGGTCGCTAGTTTATAGCGACGGGCAGGCTGATTCATCACTAACGCCAGCTAGCGACAGATGAGCGTCTGTAGCGGCATTTTCAGAGCGCCCGCTAGTAGTCGCTGTGCTCGGCCGTGGGTCGCTAGTTTATGGCGACTCAGTCGCTGTTCAGTAATGTTGAATACATTGTGAGGAGTCGCTATTTGACCAGTACAGCGCTGTATAGGAGCGCATGTTAGCGACTGCTCATAGCGACCGACTCGCACCATATTCAGCAAAAAAACAGCCTCACAAATCTCTGGCGCTGAAAAATGCTTCTCTGAAGCCCAGAGCGCAGGAGGCGGTGTGATTAAAGTCTGTTTTTCAGCATCTATCCACCAGTAACAAAGCGAAAACATATGGAATTACATTGTAGCAACATTGTAACATGACACTTTAATGGCAGAGCTGTGATGTCATTTCTGAGGAAATATATAAAACATGAAAAAATTGTGGAAAAACTGCTTATTCAATGTCAGGAGAGGTCACAGGATTATTTGAGATTTTTTGAAAATAAACAAAAACCCAGTTTTAAGAGAAGAAAAGGATTGTCCATTGAAATGTATGGGAGAGCGACAGGTAGCGAGAGGTCATACCTGGCGCTGTGCAAGGCTGAACGCCGGCGCTGTTCGCTGAGGCTGTGATAATGATGAATCAGACGCTACATGGCGCTATCCCAGTCGCTAAACAGATTCTGCTTGATAAATGTGTAATTGCTGCCGTGTCCGGCGTTCACCAGCCGCTACCTGACGCTACCTGTCATTAACCAGCCGCTACCTGACACTATCCCTTCATGAAAAAGCACCTAGGTGTATAAGGGACCTCTGCTCTTGTCATGCAGCATATTTATGTGGATTTTTATTATTGGGCCATTTTTGGTGATAGTCCTCCAAAGGTGGAAGATCTTTTGGGGAGATTCACATCAGAACGTGTTGGTCTGGTTTAAAGTGGACCAACACCCAGGGGGGATCTATAAGACTCCCGGGCTGATTAGCTCCCTCCCTGCGGTGCATCCGAAATCGCTGTGTGAAACCCCCCAGGAAGCCCACAAACCTTACCTTCTCCCTGTTCAAACGGCGCATGCTTCCCTCTAGCAGGGCGGGCGTTTGTGAATGGCCAGCGCGGGCGCGCTCCCTGTTAGAGGGAAGCGCGAGATGCGGCCTCCAGCACGCTCAGAGCCGCTGTGGTTGTCCGTCCCTTGTCCGTACATACCACACCGGCTCTGAGCGCTCTGATTGGACGAGTGCTCGCGTAGGAGCGTGGTGAGGTGAGTTTTTTGGGGCGTTCTGGGGGGTTTCACACAGCAGGGCACCCCCCGGACCCGGTCCCCGGACCAAAACCCAGGATAGTGAAAATCCTGGGTGTTGGTCCACTTTAAGACAATGGACAACGGCACGAGCCATCAGCACCAGGGGATTGCCAGAGAGAACGTGCGTTGGTTCTTTCATTTTTTTTTTTCCAGTTATGTTAAACATGAAGATTATGCCTAGAGATGAGCGAACTTCTTGAAAGTACGATTCGGGAGATACGCCAGATTTCCGCAAGAAATTCGTGTTCGCTCGAATCGAACTTTCACGAATCGCTCATCTGAAGAAAAAATGCCGGCATGGTGGGAGCGTGGAGGCCGGCGCCGCTCTCAGTCGCCCTCTGATGACGCGTCCTCTGATGACAGCTGACAGTGCAGCCGGTCTCCCCGCTCCCACCATGCCGGCATTTTTTTTTTTTTTATTTCAGGGAAAATTCGATCGGCACGAACCAAAAAAAATTCAGGTTCGTGCCGAATCGAATTTTCCCTGAAATTCAGAGCGAATTCCGGTTCGTCCGAACCGGTTTTCTCATCCCTAATTATGCCATCAACATTTATTGAGGCCGGGCTGCTTTTCTTTTAAATGCAAATGTCATGTGCTCCGGTATTTGCATGGTGTTATTACTCATATATATAAAGATGATGACACCACAGATGTGGGTTTGGGATGGTGATTTGCATTAGTGACGTCAGTGATGGAATGTGCTCCGGAGACATGGCTTCCTCCTGTCAATCATAGTCAGTGATGGAATGTGCTCCGGAGACACGGCTTCCTCCTGTCAATCATAGTCAGTGATGGAATGCGCTCCGGAGACATGGCTTCCTCCTGTCAATCATAGTCAGTGATGGAATGTGCTCCGGAGACACGGCTTCCTCCTGTCAATCATAGTCAGTGATGGAATGCGCTCCGGAGACACGGCTTCCTCCTGTCAATCATAGTCAGTGATGCTCCGAATACAAATAGAGATGAGCGAACTTTTGAAAATTTTCGATTCGACTGATTCGCAGAATTTTCCGACAAAAATCGTTTCGACCCGAATAAATTCGCGACGAATCGCTATTAAAAACGGCTATTTCTGAGCCTCCTAGAGCCTCAATAGGGTTGTAAACCATTCTGCCTTGCTGTAACACGCATAGGATGCGTGCTGGGTTAGTTAAATAATACTTTGAATAAATATCACATGCAGATCAGAGGCATCGCTAATAGAATCGCAGAGCGGCACAATTGAATTCAAGAGAGTTGAAGTGGCATCACTATGAGGGGCAGGAGCCCAAACATTGCTTTAAAGAGACACTGGAGTTGGCAGCAGCAGGAGCCCAAAAATTGGAGGAATCACACCCTGGAGTTGGCAGCAGCAGCAGCAGGAGCCCAAATATTACTTTAAAGAGACCCTGGGGTTGGCTTCAGGAGCCCAAAAATTGGATGAATCACACCCTGGAGTTGGCAGCAGCAGCAGCAGGAGCCAAAACATTACTTTAAAGAGACACTGGAGTTGGCTTCAGGAGCCCAAAAATT